>NQII01008075.1:18964-78828 GCA_002778355.1 Clitarchus hookeri | reverse complement strand
ACTGAAAATGATGAAGCAGGTTTTTGTATTTAATGCGTATAAAATGTGGAAGTAATTAAACAAATAACAAATAATGAAGCTAAACATTCAGGCTAAATATCAACATGTTCTGATACAATATTTTTATTTTTATTTTGACAGGTTAGGTGTGCAATGTTTTGGTTGTCACAACATCGCGGACAGGCTTAATCATTTTATCATGAACTTCCTTCCACAGACAAGGCCACCCCGTGCCCTTCACATCACGCCGGCCCTTGCCCCATGTACTTTACTCCCTACAGAAATAAAAGAAGAGAAATCCCTTATCTGAACTATAGACTAAATATTAAATAGACAGGTTTTTCGCCTTCTGAACATGTACCCAAAATTGACATACTCCTCACCAACACAACTGTCAAAGTCACATGGTCATTAATGATGAATGTCTTGGTTTACATCTTAATTTTAAAATGACAAGTATTATTTTATTAACAAAATACTTTCACTCATTTGAATGAAATCAAACTACATTTCAAATTGGTTAGAGCAAGTATAAAAAACATCACAAAGCACTTGTATATTAGACAGTATTCTAACCTCAAATCCAATACACGCCATTTTTGCTAGTCGTGCTGGCAGAAAAGCAGTTCTATGTTGGGCACGTACACTGGTTGTGCGCAGCCAGTGAAATCGGTCTACCTCATGTTTAGTCTGTGATCTGAACAGAAGGGTATATTTATATGCTGTTCACGGTTAATTGAGCAATTTTGAAATTAACCTTTCAAAATGTCACTGCCCCTACCTGCATATATTCAATATAACCTACTCACCGGCGTGCACCCAGTAAAGTTGGTTACGACGGAGATAAAGTAGTTCCTCTTCCTAACACTGAANCTAACCTACTCACCGGCGTGCACCCAGTAAAGTTGGTTACGACGGAGATAAAGTAGTTCCTCTTCCTAACACTGAATTAAA
The DNA here is from genome assembly GCA_002778355.1 of Clitarchus hookeri. Taxonomy (NCBI): domain Eukaryota; kingdom Metazoa; phylum Arthropoda; class Insecta; order Phasmatodea; family Phasmatidae; genus Clitarchus; species Clitarchus hookeri. The sequence continues at coordinate 77,874 of NQII01008075.1, read as the reverse complement.
AGTTTTGGGGAAACATTTCTTAATACTAATTTTTTGTCTGTGTTTTTAATGTATATAAATGTAAGGATTAGAAAATTTATAAAATATTTAATTTTAATAACTTGACAATTTCACTTGGACGACGCAAGAATAATGTGATTAAGCACATGGCAATGTTAATTTTACATAACGTGTAAGAATTCACAATGAAAATACAAGTAGATCTTAAGCAGGGCTTTAAAAAGTCCTAAGTTTACCGTGAACAGCCTTCAGAAGGGAGTGATTTTGTCTGGATAGAAAAGTATCGTAATTAACGTACTGATGATATATATTGTATCCTTAGCTTAGATATAAATTCATTTTAGTGCCAGTACGTGCAAGCTAGAAATAGTCGAAAATCGATACATGTTGTAGCGTGTGATATCGAACGACCATATTGCCACCCCGGCCTATTAAATTACTCTTTTCACAAATTAACGTTATTAACGACACGAGAACAGACTCGTCAGGCATGACAGACGCCATTATTGCGACTGCTGTCACTGTTGACGAATGTTCCACCTTTGAGGCCACTGACTTGCTGGGGGTGTTTCTAAATGAATAATTTCTGCTAACTAGTAACCTCNCGAATGTTCCACCTTTGAGGCCACTGACTTGCTGGGGGTGTTTCTAAATGAATAATTTCTGCTAACTAGTAACCTCAGCACTGGCAATAGAAATAGGAGTGTAGTATACACTAGGGAAAGAACACCTTAATCTGCACGGAAGTGTATTAATATAATTATACGAATAATATATGTCGTATGATTAGCTTAAATTTAAATCAAACACACTTTCTATTCACAAATGTGTTAAAATCGATCATCGTCATGCTAATTAACCTATCACTTAACTTCATGATAATACATTACTAGTAAAGAATGGTATCGAAGTTTAGTAAGAAACTAATTCAGCATGTTAGATAATAGAGTTCCCGAATTGTAAACGTTTAACGAGGATGGTAAATAAATAGCAAATATGTTCCTTCCTAATTAAAACTGATTATTACGAAGTTGTAAGGTATACAAATTAGTACAATGTTATGCTCTTTCTGTATTATTTTAACAAATCTAATGACATTATTTGCTCTTTTTACAAATGCGAATTCTTTCAACGTAGTTTTCCGCATATTTTGTGTCAAATATTTTAACATTAAAAATAATTTTGTAAGAGGAAAATAATTAAATACAAGCTGCGATACACAGTTTTAAGTGTGATGCTGTTTACATGGTATTAAAATATTTTTTAACTTTTAGTTCTATACTAAGTAGAGGATGGTGTGCTGAAATTTTCGGGCCTAATGCAAGTCCGTGAGGTGGCCGCCACCAGCCTACAACCCTAAATTACGAGGAAGTAGTTTAATTTCGTCGCCTTTGCATATGCCGAACATTAACTCACGAATTGCTAATAGTATTGTCGAAATCGTGTGATAAGACAGTTTTTCGACGTTCGTTTAGTTTCAGAAAATGCGTTTTTAAAAATAATAATTATTATTTGGATGGTTAAATATATTGTTAAATTAGAGGAAGTTCAAAGGACCTATTTATGTTCAAAGTTGTACTAACCAAGATATCAAACTGCATGGTTCTGAGAGTTCTGTTGGCAAAAAATCCGTTCATTTTTATGACACAGGGATAAGTTACTGCGCAGCTGGCATGCGCAATCTACCACAAATCCCTTCTCCGTCCATAAAGATAACATGTCAGTTCTAGTCACTACAAGGCCAAGGTTATGTCACACCTCAATAGTGTAGTTGACAGAGAGGCACGGGTAATATTCCCCCTCCCCCTTTTCCCAAGAAGTTGAAGTTTTATGGTTCTAATCGTTAAAACTAATTGCAGAGTTACTTTTTTAGCTCATTAAAACTATTTTATATTGTCACAATGTTTGTAATATTTTACGAAAGGAAAATGTTAAAGATTAGCCAAATTTATTTATTGTAGATTACAAAACTTATACGAACGTAAATTTCCATACTAAATTAGTAATATGTTTCTAACACCGTACTCGTAAGCCCCCTAATAGCAATTCACATCTACGTAGCTACATATAGTTAACACATTTTGTTGTATTTGATTTGGTTTTTCCTAATCGCTTTGTATAAAATACCATTTTTCAGTGTGTTTATTTGAGTGCATGTATACCAAGTAAATGTGCATGTATTTTTGTTTGAGGTTCAAATTACTGGTTACATGGCGTTACAAATTAATCATATAAAGTGAAGATATATTAAAAATATTAAAATTATTTCCGTTTCAGTATCACGATAGAAAGTTTGGATGAACGTGTTACGTAACAATAGTCGTTAATAATGACTGCAAAAAGATTTCTTGGTCTCTTTGGAAACAGTACATGAAATAAACTGTTAAATATTGCGTGGGTGATTTACGGGCTTATAATTTTTTAGACTTTCCGCCGAAGCTAAAAAAATTAGACGAAACACCGCACTTTTTCCTGTGTGTGTGTTCATTGTTACGCTATGGGAGCGGAAATCACATTTCACTGGCAGCAGGGAAACATGTAACAATCACGGCAATGTCTAAAAACGGCAGCTGAAAGCATTTTACTAATCTGCGATTTTCAGAAATTTCTACCAGTCTGAAACATTAAAATCTAAAATCATGTAAAAGATTCTTGTTTTTGAAGTCCTGGCAGCACAGGTCAGTGTGCAACGAAGAAGCATTTGTATATAATATTATATATAGTAGTATAGACAAAAGTTCTCGTTTGATGTAAGGTTAACATCGACATGAAAGGTGAAGCTTAGCACCAAAACTGGAATCACTATACTTTATTTGAGGGACAGGTTTGTAATTTCCGGCATGTAGGCCTATGCATAAATACTATCTTATGTGACTTGAGGTTAGATTATTTTCAGAATGAATACGAGGGAAGAACGAAGAGCGCGGCGCGAATTCAACCACGACGGATCGTCGATTACAAAAGTATTAAAATTAAAAATTATACTTAATTTTTTCAAAATAAAGATTTACGTTTTCTGTGGTTTCTTGGCGGTTTTCTTTCTAAAGTGTTAGAATCCACATNTCTGTGGTTTCTTGGCGGTTTTCTTTCTAAAGTGTTAGAATCCACATCACGCATATTTTCCGTCACCCTACCTCGGGGACTTGAAATAATTTTCCAACTGCTCAAACTCTGCAATGACGCCTAATGAGTTTCCTAAGGAAATACAGCGTCAACAGTTCCTAATACATGCGCTCATGACGGGAACACAAGGCTCTGGCGACTATTAGTGGTACACATGTCCTAATCTATGCACGTTGTAACTCGCTGTCGAAATGTGAACATTGAAGTAAAGTACAGATATGTTGCTATTTGTTATTGGGAAACGCTGAAAGGTCACTGTGTCCACACGTGACTAGTCCACAGGTCTCCCAACCAGGGCGATACGGGTTTGGTTCCCGGCGGCGTCACGCCCCGATTTTCACATGTGTTAAACGTGTCGGATGTTGCTGCTGGACGGTTGGGTTTTCTCGGGATAGTCCCTTTTCTCCCACTCTTGCATTTCGTCTTACTATCTCATTCATCACCCAGAGATGAAGTACTACAGCTGCCACTTAAAAACCCATCACTCGGTTGGCGTTTACCTCGCCCTAGCGGATAACGTTTCTTAACGCAGTGCACCATATCCTGGAAAATACACACTTAGACAGGGGATTTCTGAACATAATCGACAATATTACGTTATTTTGGTTTTGATTAAAATTAATATCTTTGCATGTGGTTATGTAGGAGAGCTCAGGAGCTCGGAACAACCGACCAAAGGAGCTGTGTTTCTAGGTCGGTGAACGGCCCGCTGTGTGACGGAGTCGAGTACTGGATTGAGGTGACAGGCCGTGGGGGCGGTGAAACCGTGGAACCGACTGTAAAGACGAGTTTCTCTTCACTAAGATTTTCTACCGCAGACCTGAGAACCAGTGGCATGTCTAGTCGTGGGAGGAACGTGTGTGTTGGTAATCTTGAACAAGAGGATAAAATGTGCCTAAATAAAAGCTTTTCAAAAATAGGCCGTGCCGCTTTCACCGCGAAAGTTTCTTTCCCCGACACAAAAAAAAATATCACCCCATCCTCCCGTATCACATGACATCTTCCTACACTACGAAAAATTCGTTCGGTAACTTCATGATGGTTTATAAATATTTGAAAGTATGCTAGGCGAGTTCATATATCGCGTCGTGGTTACACATAATTAAGTTGCTGTTTGTATTTGAGAGTAGCACAATAACCTAATGGGCAATTCTTTACTCGCCCTTAATCGCAGAGCACCTGACAAGCAAGTTGGATAGTCCCTACGTGTTATACCGCTATTAAAAGGACAGTGCAAGGTCCATTGTGGCAAGGTTCAGTTGTGTGTGGTGGCTACATTCTTCAGTATTTAGCCACGAAGCAAGCTGGGCGATGTTCAACGGGATATGGTATTAGGGCTGACAGGTTTGTTCATTATATCCTTGAAATTTCACTAGGCAAGTTTCAGAAACCCTACGTAACAGTGGACAATGTAGTGATGAAAATGGAAAGGTGAAGGAGATAGAGCGCTATCAGCCTACTGCGAAGCAGTGTCTTCACTATGGTGAAGACAANATTTCCCCCCGACCTTGCATTCCGGCGCTATTCCATACTCAACTCGCTTCACCCTCATCGGCTCTCAGGACCTCGATGTTAAGAGGTGCCCAAATCTCTCCACGCACTCACTCATTCTTCGGAAGGTAGAGAGTACTGTAACAGTGAAAGGCATGCCATCATACTGACACCATACTAAATTGTAGATAAAATTTTACTGAATATCTGGTGATTCAAAATGATATCGATTTTCGTAATTCTAATGAACAGGAAAATAACTGGAATAAAAAATGATTTTACATGTAAGGGAAAAATAGTAAAAGAATAAAGATTTAATTTATTTTTTCTTCTGGCTATTTTCATGAAGAAGAGAATAAAAGTTATATATTTTCCGGGATGAAACTTTTTTAAAATAACTTTATTGTTGTATCTTTCCTTTTAAATGCATATCTCTAACAGTTTAGCTCCGCAAAAAGAAGGAAGAAAGAAAAGGCAACCACAAAAACGTAGAGATCTGTATTTCTCACACTTTTAAAAAATTTGCCAGTTCTGCTGAACATGACTTTTTATCTGCTATGAAGCAGTTATTTATTATGTTTTCAAAGAACAGTAAATTATTTCATTCCTTCATGCAGGTATCTAGTGACACATATTAGTATACTATAGTTTTGACAAAAACAACGCATATACAACCAATAAAGTTATTTTTATAAAAAAATTTGTTAAAGCATTTAAACTAAGGAAAACGCTTGAAAAATTGTCATGTCAACATTGTACCAGTAAATTGGTTGTAATTACGGCATTAAAATATCTTATAATGTTGGGAAACGAATTACAAATCAAACTTTATTGGTTATTGTGATTAAAAGGGTTTTTTTTTTAAAAAAATGTATATTTAATTTTTAATATACTTACATAATGGAAGATATTTGATGTTTAATAAAGTAAGAATTTAATTTTTCCCGCGACAAAAATATTCCTCTCGAAGCTTTTCACAATAACTCGAAATAGGACCTGAACCAATATTGTTTTCAGATAACGCCATGGTCAATGCATTTTTAGTCACTATTAATTAATCTGAGATAGTCAGTGATAAAAATATTTTCTCTAGAAAAAATAATATTTTTTTTACTGTATCACTTCTGATGAATATGTGCAACAGGGACTGCATAACTTTTTTTTATACAAATCGGAAAATGAAACTAAAATATGTAAGCCTAGAATTATAAATGGCTATACTAGCTGTTATTTTATCTTAGTTACTCTTTTTCCACTTGACGGCTGTAGAGAAAAATTAGTGATGCACATTTCGTATAGTGCACACTAATAACTAACCAATGAAATATGTATATTTCTTAACTATATTTTAATACGTCACCGGCAAGTCATCAGTGGTCGTGTTGTATTTTTCAAGTGAAACTTGCAGCCGAAACTTTCGTATAGGAGCCGCGTGGCCAGGGCTGTGTACAAGGAAGAGTTTTTGGGGGTTCAAATCTTCCTCTTACTGACCTAGTGACACCTTACACGTTTGTAATTTACCAAGAATATCCAGTGGTGCGGGAAAGGAAGACAATGTGTCTGAACCGCCACACCTAACTTTGTTAGGACAAATGCATTGTGTTGTACCTTTCTTTACATTTACCAAAATACACAGATGTCTGCAGGGTTGCGTTGAAGCCCGTGGTCCACACTTTAAACATTTCCTGCAGTACGCCATACACACTGGGAAGTGTACATACCTACTATGCATATTCGGTCCACCGTAGCAAGNAAACATTTCCTGCAGTACGCCATACACACTGGGAAGTGTACATACCTACTATGCATATTCGGTCCACCGTAGCAAGTCCCATTAGCTTTGGAGGGCGATTAAGCGAAGGGGAAGCTGAACCGGCCATATGCGTGTTAATGTTTTGTCCTTCATACATTACGTACTACACATCGTGTAAGCAGCAGCCGTCTTTTTTAAACATCATGTGCAAGTATCGTAATGTGTATGAGTACATATTCATTAAATTATATCACAGCCATCTTTTTAAACCACACTGTAACCTATTAAATTACTTTCCTCTGTTACAGACTGATCTATCAAAACGTTGTAAATTCTTAAAGAATGCACTTAAAAATTTTGTAAAGCTACCACACTCAGCCTTTTTAAAACAAAGAGTTCCAAGAGTACCTCCCTGTTTTCTTGTTAAGTTTAAACCCCTCCCTTTACGAAGCTTTAGATACGAGTCAGTGTGTTGTAGAGTGTACATGACAGCTATGCAGTTGCCAACTTACGCGTCCCGACACTGAACTGCCTTTTTCCTCTAGAACTACTGAGACAACGTGGCTTCAAGTAAGTTATCTCAGTGTTTACATAAATGTTTTGGAATGTTAGTATGCTTTTCATTATCAAGTTTTAATACAAACGAGAACAATTTAAGTTACACTAAATGTTTTGTAAAAGAATATCTCTTTTTAAAAACAGTGCAAACGAACATCCACTGCACCTGTTGGAACACGCGACATTCGAAATTCTTTAGGAGAACTGTGTACCACCTTTGTGCGCATGCGTCGAAGATGAAAATCAACAAAACCATCAGAATGGAAGAGTGCAAACGTGGAATAAAGAGTCACTTTTGTGTAAATCTGGGAGAGAAATTACGATACTGAATTCTTTTTAATTGCAGTTATTGGCACTCTGGCAGTTGATTTCATTACTCAGTCGAAAAATAACTTAATGAAGATTATCCATTTTTATCTGACGTAACTATAAAAGCTTGTTATGCTTCATTCTTAAGTAGTACTATTTCATATTTATAATTAGTCTCTTGCGAATGAGTTATATCTGACTGTGAGCTACGTCAAAGAAACGGTGTCTGTAATGGTACGCGCATAAGCGTTGATTATTACGTGGTGTCATTACGTTGACATGGTTGTCCATAGTTGTCATGCTAAAATTAACAAATAAAATGTGTTGTTTCTTACGGTGAGGTCAGGTGGCTGTAAGTTTCGTCCGCCGTCACTGCAGCACTTGGGCACAGAGCCGTTGAAGCCTCTAGACTGAGCAGTCGCTGAAAAATAAAATAAAATAATTATTTCAGTGGCAACAAAGGTACTGAAAAATATTTATCAAGAATATATTAAGTATAAATTAACAAAGAGCCTTATCACACAGACTATCTTATAGAAACGAGAGTTGGATATATTTCCGTTTGCCTTCACAGAGTGGAATGATGTCACCCTATTTATGGCGAAAACTATTCTAGTGGGTGAATTGTTTAGCACCAAATTCAAAAAGGTTCTTTCAGTTTTAAAAAATTTGTAAAAGGAATATGCGTAAAATCTGTTTTTCTGAAATTTTGGGAATCCAGCCAGAGGTAAATGGTGTATTTATGTTATTGTGTTAATAATACATTTTTTCATTGATGACAACACACTGACTAAAAATATGTTCCATATAAAGCGCTTTTTAAAAAAAATTATTTAAGAAAAAATAAGATGTTGGTGGTCACAAAATGCATCCTTTCACTTTCCAGTGTGGGACTTCTGTAATTTATTTTTAAGAAAGCGACAAGACTAGGTTCTTTAAACATTTTGTACACACTTTCAAATATCAATGTCATCTCCTTCTATGACTTATTCTAAAATACGCTTTCCTTTTTGAAGGGAAGATAAGATAATAATTCGTACGTATGCTAGTTTGAAACGTAGTACACTTCCACAAATCCACGCGTTCAACAAGCATTTATTAATTAGGAACTGCGAAATATAATTTACAATATTCGTTTGAAAATGCTGTTGATGATATAAAAAAACAGGTATACATGCTCAAACATTAAAAAAATAAAACCATAGATACTGCAATGAGGATAAGGTTAGAGGGTTTATTTTTTTATGGTAAATTCGAAACAATTTTTACATCGCCATACGATATGATGATGACTTTAACTTTGGGTACGTGCAGACGTTGGCTTTGTTCACAAGTAGATTGTAGCACAAGTCTTCAATACTTCAGATATATTTGGAATTTAACAATTTTTTTGCAAGTGGATTCCTGCTTACAATTGGTTTAGCTAGTTTACGAAAAATTGCTTAGTGATTGGGGAGTATTTGTGCGAAATGCGCAATATATATCAATTTACTAGGTGTAAAACTAACAAAACACATAACAACTGTTCACTGCAAGTAAAAAGAGTTTATAGTGTAAGTGGACCGCAAATTAAATAACCAGTTACCTGCAAGTCTTTGTGTGATATGAGCCCCCATTTACATTACACTTGACGCCGCTAATTTCAGTATCAAATTATCTTTCCTTATGCGTTTCAAGAAGTCAGACATTAAAAACAATCAATCCCTGATAACTGCTGCTTCCTCAGTGGCATATTAAAGTACCTATTATTTATCATCTTATAATAACCATAACCAAGCACAGGTTTTAAACGTGCAGTGATAGGTGGGACTAATAATCATGAAAAAGAAACATGTGATTTCTGGTACACCTGAAAAGTTATGTCACGGTTCGTAATTGTTGTTAAAGAAAGGGCATAAGATAGAAAGAAGAGAGAGTTTTCTGAACGTAAATACATGCAAACACGTTCGGCTAAAATTAAACTCTCACTGAACTGCCGTATACAAATAATCTCAAGCGTTAGAAGTAAGAAGTGTTAAGTGGCAAATTCTGAAAACAAGTTAAGAAAAAATTACCTACAAGACTAGAAAAATCCCACTAAAACTACACAAAAAAAATTTTGCGAACACTCGCCCAGAGAGTGAATAGTGATTTTAATAAGAGATATAATGAGTTTCATTATTACATCTGGCAACTTTGAGCTCTGCAGTGAATAGTATTATGAGAAAATATTGCGTGGTTCAGATAAGTCAAGTACTAGAATACACAGATCCATATCTTTCCCAGTAACCTTTTTTCCCCTACTTAGTGTGATGCACGAAATTTATGAATGCTGCAAATTGTGTTATTTGGTTATTACACACATAGTCAGTTTATCTGTAGCGCTGTAAACAGAATAATTATTTTCTTTCGTCTGCGAAAATAGGTAATATTTTCTTTCTTCATCCGAAAACTTTAAATACTGAATTTATAATAACAAATTTATTAACTGTAACGTGTTTTGACATTTTCGTTTTCCAATGTTTTCATTAGGTATTTGATTCGCACTTACTCGTTTGATTAGAGGGATTTTTTTTTTTTAATTAAGTGTAGTGTTTTCTTATCAAAGCTGTTGACAAATATTACGCGTTTTATTTCCTTGTTATTTTTCATTTTATAAACTTCAATGTAGGATCATTTCTTAAAACTATTTATAATACCTCCCACACGTACGTTTTTCCCAGTAAAATATTTGTTTAGGGTGATTTATATTTATGTGTCATGTATATAAATACATTTCTCCGAGAACCACTTACTGTTCAAAAATGGGGTAATGCATGGGTTTGGTTTGAACCAACACCGCATCGGCAGACGAGAATGACACCTAAGCTTGCAAGTTTTATAAAATCACAATAGTATTTTGTGTAAAAGTGTTTTATAATGCAAAGACGTCATGGGCAAGATCTTGTACATCGCCAACAAGAAAACGTCCTATTCTCCTTCCACTTAAGAAAATTATTTTCTTATCTTGTATTTATTTGTCTCTGTACTAATGAATATCTGTCAATTGTATGTTGGACTGACGGGGATCGAACATGTTTTACAGGGCGCCAAAACGCGAGTACCAATAAAAATTTTGTGTTAGTTATTTATTTTTATGTCCTGTTTGTATATGTGATATACGTCTTTTAAAAGCAAATAGAATATTACAGCACCCTTGTTGCTATTATTACATTTAACGCCTAACATGACGGTGTCCGTCAACACTTTTAAGGGTGCACAGTACCCTAGCAGATTATCATCGGCCTTCACTAAATAAATATTACTTCACAATTGCAACATTTTCTATTTATCTTCTGTAGTGTCAATTCAACTAGTTCTATAATCTTAAAAATAATTATAGGATGCTTTTAACAGTCCAAAACACTGTTGAAATTACCATACTGTGTTTTAACGCTACAATCCCAGTTCTGCAATATTATTTCAAAATCAGAGGATAACGCTAACAATCCGCGGCACTCTTGTAATTACCTTAACTATTCGTTAATTCTACAAACCAGTTCTGTGATCTCAACAAAATCAGATGGTACCTCCAATACTCCACGACACTGTTGTAGATACCCTACTTTTTCTGTAAACTTTCGAGAAAAAAAGAGGCGGTGATTTCTGCAGAACATTCTGTTGCAGTTACCAAACAGTACTGTTGGGTTTACAATATCTTGTTATATTATCATAACAATACTGTAAGATTGTGTTCATAACTATATACAGTGGCTGACACTAATATTCGGCCAGCGATGATTATCGTAGTTTCATGGCCTTATGGTACATTAGAAATGAAGATAAACATAAAACATATTGCACAATCATTCTTGTGTAATTTAAATGAAATGCAATAGTAGCCAATAATTGAAATGAGCAGTGCAAGTTAATGAAACACAATATTTTGTCCTCGCGTACTGTATAAGTACGTCACTTTAATATTCGGCCAGTTGTGATAGACGCGTGGCACAGGCACGATGCACATTGCGTTCGTAACTCGTGTCATTCCCTGCACGCTCTCTGCGCTGAGAGGTTGTATTGGGCAGCACTGTTGGCTGCGCCAGTCAGGAAAATGGGACGTAGGGGAAAGAATACAACGTTTGAACAGCGGCAGCTAGTATTTTTTCATTATACAAAGAAGAAATCTCAACGAGAAATTGCGGAGCACTTGAATCTGCTGAGGGCCACTGTCGGAGACATCATAAGAAGGTTTGAGAAGGAAGACGGAATAGATTCGGTTCTTCGCAAAGGACAGGTAAAAAAACTAAGCGAGAGAGAACGTCTAGTAATCAGGAAAATAAAGAAAGATCCAAAGATTAGTGCTTGAAAACTTACCACGGAGGTACTCAATGAATGTAGAAAGAACGTCCATCCAGAAACCATTCGATTAGTTATCAGAAGAGCAGAATATAATGTCAGGGTACCTAGAAAGAAGCCTTTTATTAATGAGGTGAATAGAAGAAAACTACTTCAGTTCGCAAAAGAGCTCGCTGAGAAAGATGAAGGCTGGGGGAATGATGTTATTTTTTCTGATGAGAAGAAATTGAATGTGCTTGGTTCAGACGGCAGGGCAACAGTATTGTGAAAGCCAAATGAGGAGCTAAAATCTTGGAACATACAACCTATTGTGAAACACAGTGGAGGTAGTATTATGATCTGGGACTGTATATCTTCAGCAGGTGTTGGAGAGGCTGTACGTGTCGATGGAAAAATGAAAAAGGAAGACTATCTCAATATCCTGAAAGCAAACCTACACAAGAGTACTGATCATCTGGGCATTAGGAAATCGTTTAAGTTCTACCAAAATAATGACCCAAAACACAAGTCGTACATTGTCAAGAGCTGGCTTTTGTATAACTGTTCCAAAGAAATTAACACACCTCCTCAATCACCCGACCTGAATCCCATAGAAAATCTGAGGGATGAACTGAAAAAAGTCAGCGTACTACAGCAACTAGGTTCACAAAAGAATTAGAGAAAAGGTTCAAGGAAGAATGGAGTAATATTGGCTCCGAATGTACCAGGAAAATAATCGCTAATATGCCACAATGCCTGCGAGAAGTAATTAAACATAATGGCCTTGCTACCAGGTACTAAAAGACTGTATGTTTCGTTTGCAAAGACGATTATATTTGTGTTTGAATGATGACGGCTGAATATTAAAGTGGCGCACTTACGCAGCATGGGATGACAAAATCATATTGTTTGTTAAGTTTCATTGCTCATTTCCGTTATTGGCTACCGCTATATTTCATTTAAAGCACACCAGAATGATTGTGCAATATTATCAATGTTTATCTTCATTTCTAATGTAACATAAAGCCACGAAACTGCGATAATCATAATAATGTGAGTCACTTCATATATAGTTCCTAATACAGAAAACACTGTTCTTGCTACAGAAAAGATGGCTCCCATAAAAGAATAACTGTTAATAATATTTAGGTCGTTCTGCAAACAATTTGGATTGTAAAGTATTACTGAACATTTTGTTGCTGGTACTAAAGTTGCAGCCCTAAAATGCCATTAGAGAACTGTTATGTTAAATTCTCTCTGCCGATTTCTTTCAGTGTACTAGTACAGTACCAAACGAAATTGACTTTATTGCAACACCTNAGAGAACTGTTATGTTAAATTCTCTCTGCCGATTTCTTTCAGTGTACTAGTACAGTACCAAACGAAATTGACTTTATTGCAACACCTAAAACGATATACCGCATTTATGTGTGGAGTGAAAGGGTTACGTAGAAAAAAAGTAGTCGGGGGGCGATGTACAGTATGTGAAGGAAGTGCGCTCACCTGTGAGGTCGTGGTCGAGGAACTGCCCCCACTGCATGACCATGTGCGACACGCTGCCCAGTTCGACGTCGCGGTCACCGTGGATGGCGGAGCTGACAGCCCGCGCGCTCGGCAGCGCTCCCCCCGACACAGAGTCCCTGATGCGCTCCAGTCCTGCCACACACCCCACACACCACCACCTCAACTACCGCGCTACAACACACGCGGCCGCTGCTCCGCCGTTGTCAGACCTGCTCAAGGCTCGGCTTCCCCCTTCTGCACAAATTCTTCCTTTTCGCGTCACAACTTTGGATGCATAGCCATTACTCACAATATGTCATTATAGAAAACTCACATTTCACGAGTCGTTCAAAATTTTTGTGGGTAATTTTAATAGAATATTATCTGCTTGTTGTAAAAAGTCACGAACATATTTACATTTTATCATTACGTCCCTGCCATTTAGAAATCAGAAAATAAAACACAGTCAAAATTAGGTACAAAGATATTAAAAAACTAGAGGAGGGCAAATTTTTTATAATCAAACATTTCCATATCTGAAACTGAAATTATGACACGAAAAAGAATAATTTCTACATAATAGGTGAGCTGAGNTAATCAAACATTTCCATATCTGAAACTGAAATTATGACACGAAAAAGAATAATTTCTACATAATAGGTGAGCTGAGCTTTAATATATACTTCTGTGCACTCTGTCCGTTCTGCCATTATATGTGGAATTTAAAATTAGCAGTGCCATGGGTATGGCCACTTTATTAATACGTCGGTCAAGTGAAACTGNCCATTATATGTGGAATTTAAAATTAGCAGTGCCATGGGTATGGCCACTTTATTAATACGTCGGTCAAGTGAAACTGTGAAATTATGAAATAATGTTTTAAAGTTTCAAATTCTTACACTCATATGCACTAAGAAAAACAGACAGCGAAAAAAATAATTTCCGGTATTTACTTATGTTTACCTAAGAGTTTTTATTACACGTTCAAACATGTGACTACTTCCCCTCCATAGTTGCCACTTTTACTGGGAGCATACCAGGCTGTAGGGCTGTTAAAATCATAGATTAAAGATAAGGTAGACCGATCTCGCTGTCTGCACTCAACCAGTCTCCATGCCCCAACATTGAACTGCTTTTCTGCCAACATGCCAAGCAAAAACGGCATGGATTGGCTTTGAGGTTAGAACACTGATTAGTAAACAAGTGCTTTGAGATGTATGCATACTTCATTTAACCAATTTTTAACGAAGTCTAACTAAATTCAAAATGTGAAATGTATTTTATTCTTATAAACGTGCTCGACTTTTGTAAACTGAGACGCGCCCATCACTGTTTGTAAACAACGCGCCCATCACTGTTTGTAAACAACGCGCCCATCACTGTTTGTAAACAACGCGCCCATCACTGTTGACCATGTGACTTTGACAGTAATGTTCCTTTGGAGTAGGTCAGTGTTGGGTACATGCGCAGAAGACGAATAATCAGTCTACGTCATCTTCACTTTATGGTTATAATGTATGCAAATAGGGTCAGTTACGTTTCTCAAAATTTTATTTCAAAAGTGCCGAGTCAACGTGAAAAGCCTATAACCTAGTTTAACGCAAATATAATATATTAAAGTTCTTCAAAATATTTTATTCGTGTAAAAAGATGGTTTGTTGGAAATTCCAGTTTTTTTAACAAACACGTACATCCCTGTTGACATTGTGACTAACCGTTGTGCTGTAGACGGATGAGTTAATGTTGGGACATACACATAGGACCAAAATCGGTCCACCTCATTGACCTCAACTAAATATGTTCACATGTTGTTTACTAATCTGTCGTAAAACTGTATGTAGCAAAACTTTAAATTACATGAGTGCTTTATTTAAATGTAACAACTTAATAGAAAAGTTAATTTTGATAACACCTATCTTCATTTTGACCTTAACTTAATAATTTTTTACTAACATAGGAGTGTTTACAAAAGCTTAAAGCCAAAAACAATTTTGGTTAAAAATCTTATTTGTGCAGTTTGTCACTTTTAGCTGCCACCACGATGTCAGTCTACGAATACAAAGTACGACAATATTTCTTGTANGTATGTAGCAAAACTTTAAATTACATGAGTGCTTTATTTAAATGTGACAACTTAATAGAAAAGTTTATTTTGATAACAGCTATCTTCATTTCGACCTTAACTTAATCATTTTTTACTAACATAGGAGTATTACAAAAGCTTAAAGCCAAAAACAATTTTGGTTAAAAATCTCATTTGTGCAGTTTGTCACTTTTAGCTGCCACCACGATGTCAGTCTACGAATACAAAGTACGACAATATTTCTTGTATTTACAAAATGTATGAATTATATGTCCATGGAATGTATATTTCTAATTGAAGTAAAAATATAAGCTAAATGTTAGTGTAATCAAGATTCTGAATTTCGTAAATACGAATGAAATTTTTAAACTCGCTTTTGACAACAGTTAGCGCCTCAGTACAGGCCGTGCCGGCACTTGCAGTAGATACGGTATATATTTTGTCTGAACGCTAGAGAAGACGCAGGTTTTCAAACTAAACTGCAATGATTTTTACGTTCACCTGACACTCAAATGCACATTTTACAGACATTACTTGCGTATCATTTGTAGTATTCATAACAATCCCACGTTTCAGCTTCACCTTCGAAAGCGTTTCACCTTTAGACCTAAAGTCGTATAAAAGTTATCAACATATTTTTAGTTATAAATATCCAAAGGCAGTTTGTCGATGTAAGGTTTCACTGCACTCACCTACTTTGCGCTACACTACATTAAGACTGTCGTTACAAAGCTGATTGTTTATCAGGCTTAGAAGTTTATCATAATGCATTTGTATTGTGTCCTAGCATATATTTTTTTATTAACTATAATGAGAAGGTTAACAATGCCATAAAATTAGTGATATTGTGTTCAGAACAATGTATTCGACACACACACACATATATTAATTAATTGTTAAGTTTGCGCATTTCACAGACACGATGGGTTCATGGTTCTTTTATAAATAGAGTTACGCAACAAGCAATAATTATTTCCAAAATTTTGTCGAATTTTATTGTAAGGAATTTACTTATAAAATATTTGATCTATTATACAGTCGCTTTGTTTATGCATGTGAGTATGAATGTCTTTATACTTACATGCATAACACATATCAAAAATCTTTTCAGGGGACAGAAAGTGTCACGTGATGATTTTAACGTTCAGTTCTTTGAACGACTATAGGAAGGCCACAGCTGTTTCAGGGTAAATTTGGCTGGAGCTATTCAATGCAAGCAGGCAGGCCTTGGTGGGAGACGAGCAATCTAAGCAGTATACGACCGCGTCCCCCTCATGCAGAAGCGTCACCTAATGCTGGAGTCGCATGGCTCCGATCAGCACGACACGTTACGATGAAAACGGTAACGATGACGGGACAAAAATATGTATTTTCATCTTCACTGCTTGAATTTACAACATGACAGTATACGTGAAGGTTAGGATTTTTTGTGCCAGTTACAATGCGCGTATCGAATAAATTAGTTTCAAAGGCGGTGAACAGAACGTAAATTTGGAACATATGATACAGTAAGTGCAGATAATCATGTAGGTAGTAAATAATTTTTCCTTTTTAAGACGCAAGTTTCCCACTGTATATAAAGTTTGTCGAACTACTTCGGTTGCGGCAAGACAAAAGTAGAAACCGTTTCTAATTTGAATTTTCTGGTCGTCAAATATTTTTTGTAGGGTTGATGTCAGAAGCGTATCGCATTCCGTTGGTGGGTTGATTCTCAGAGCCAAGTGATTCCGGCATAAGAGTAAGATCCTACCACGGAACGACACGACGTTAAGTTCGTTCGCCTGGATACCCGCCACCCATATGGTTTCAGTTTACCGGTAGTAGCGTAGTTACAAGGGGCTTCTCATTCACAACGTTGAAATGTATCGTTCCTGGTGAAAGTTCTTCATTTTTTTGCGGAAATGATGAACGTTTTTCTATTCTCGAATGGGTCCATAGCAATGCTTACTGTACGATACATTTTCATATGGAATAATAGAAGGTTTTATTACCGTATAAATACAATATTTATGTTACCGCGTTACTCGATATAAAAATTATTTTCATTATCTTGTATTCACACGTAGGATTATCAGTAATTCATTATAATGGGCGAGGACTAGCGAAAGATCTTCTTATGGTAAGGCAGCAGAATTTGCCTAGAATGGGAATGTAAACCCTTTTAGACGTATAGTCATATCGTTGTTATACATGAAAGAAATTTTAAAGCATGTAACACCCGTTGTTACATCACCGAAACCTGTGACACATAAAAATATCGTTTTAGGTCTCGCAAAATGGAAATAACAGGGTTTTTTTTATGCATCACGTGTTGAGCATATAGTATTTACTCTGTGGTATATTTGGAACTTGTATCGTATGGCCTGGGGAATTTTCCTACACAGATTCCTTTCTCAAAATACAATGGATTTTCACGGATACACTAAAACGTCTCTTATGCCTTGAAGCAGTAATATAGTGTTAACTGAGCATTATTAGAAGCTCTGCTTATTTTTTTCCGTTTATTTTCTGTTCTCACGCTTAAACTTGTCAAGGTCTGTTGATAAAAAAAGGGGGGGGGGGATAAAACAGAGAAGTATAATTTAATTTTATAAACATTATCAGTTTTAGTAGTTTAGTAAGCTGTACTTGTTATTGTGTAATGTAGACACACATTGCTCAAAAGAAGACCAGTCGAAAACTCTTGATAGCTCCTTTGGTAAATATCCCCGGTCTTAACTGTCAGACAACCACCTCTCAAAACGCAAATTACCATTTAAAATCTTTGTTACTTCTATAGCGTTGTAGAGTTAACGATGCCATATATTAGGTAGGTAACGTTAACGTCTGGTAAAAACAATGGGGGTCATTATGAATTACGGAACCATTATAGAATTCACTTGGAGTGATTTCTGAAAACTATTACATACTGAAATAAGGATGGCTGGACCGGAAACTAACCCGGGTCCTCCCGAATGTAAGTCCAGTGTGCTATCATTAGGTGATACAGTTGAGGTAGAGTCCAGCATCCGTAGAACACAATGATCAGACAGAGAGAACTTTGTGAATTCCAGTGTATGCGATAAATACAATACTAGCATTTCTAAACAAGCTGCTATCCAATAATTTTAAGTTTTGCTTGTTTTTGCCTACCAACTGTTGACAAGTGAATTTTCGTCCCTCTTAAAGTTATTTGTTTACTAAGAATATTTTGAGATTTCCCACCTATTTTTACCATTTTCCTTTGTTTCTGTAGCGCAATGGTAAACCATCGGACTCGCATTCGGGAGGAAATTGGTTCGAATCCCCTTCCCGAATGTTTTGACTTCAGTTTTCCATGGTTTCACAAATGACTACAGGTGAACACTGGGCTAGTTACTTAATAAAACCCATAGCCGATTCATTCCCCGTACCTTCTCTGAGCAACTATGTCCATCTCTAATGACATCGCTGTCGACGAAACGTAAGCCCTGCATACCTAATTTTATTTATGTGGAGATTTTTTTCGATCTATTCCTTAAGGATTGTCTTTCTCTTACATAACTTACAAGCCATAACCTTGGCACTTCTTGTGAGAGGAGCGATTCTAGCCTCTTTGAAATCCACTTACCAAATTGTAGTAATATCGGCATGGTCTTCACGGCGAAAGTTGAGGCCAGCTCAATATTTCCAGCTCATGAAATGCGAATAACGCAGAAGCGGTGAGGAGCTCCATGATTGGTTGTTGGTTTTATTTGTTCTGTCCTGTCGGTGTGGTATGGAATCGTGTGAATCTGTCTACATTTTACTAACGCAATGCTTTATATGGTGAACGTAACAGTAAGTAAACTGGCGTGGCTACAATAGACGTTACTAGATTTTAAAATTAAATTATGGTATGTTATACTCGAGTTAAGAAATTTTGTACATAATATATCAAAATGTTTACTCTTTTCGTGTCAGTTGCCATTTATTTTCTTGCAAAAACTGTGATTACACGTATGTGTTATTTAATTTAAATTTCTTTTAGGATTTTTTTTACTTCCTGCTACGTTTATTTATATGTACTGAAAGAAAATGGACGACTATGGTGAAGCCACATGTCGACGTAGACAACATTTGCCGTCACTTGTCAGTGAAGACTTGAATTCTGACTGGGTGACTTCTAGGACTTGCCAGTTGGAAAACTTTTACTGTTGTACGTTTAACGCGTCATTGGAGCTTTGAAGTCAATTATAGCCGAAATCATTACTAATCGCGCATTCGTTACTTACCGAAATGTGGCATTGAAACGTCAATTAAATTGTATAAACTTTTCACTCTTAATTGATAAAATCTATTAACAACCTCTGAAAACAGTCACTGTCCATAAGCATGTGCATTGTAACGGACGCATTGACTAGTACGCTCCCAGTTAAGTTGATAGCGATGTACGAAAAGTAGTTTGATGTGTCAGCGACGTATTGAAAGTCTGATGTTTGAATAATGCTTACATTTGTAAATATTTAATATTTCATTAAATTTATTTTGGTTATATAACAGGTGTTTTTAAACTACATGTTGAAATTCAAACCACGGCAAGAAACAAGAAACCCTAGTAGCAAAGAGTTTAGGAAAATGTATCTAGTATTTTTAAATTGAAATTGAAGTTATGAAAACCGCGCCGGGAGTTCGCATGCCGCCAGTAGGCCACCATGGAAATACGTTCAGACCCCGCATCGCCAATACTGCTGTTTGTTTGTTGGAAATATAATACAATCACTTCTGGCAGCCTTTATTAATCAATAGCTAATCTCCCATTGTTCATGTAGTTTGACACATGTATAGTAAAAAGCAACTACTAGCGGCGCCTAAGTANTAAAATTGAAATTGAAGTTATGAAAACCGCGCCGGGAGTTCGCATGCCGCCAGTAGGCCACCATGGAAATACGTTCAGACCCCGCATCGCCAATACTGCTGTTTGTTTGTTGGAAATATAATACAATCACTTCTGGCAGCCTTTATTACTCAATAGCTAATCTCCCATTGTTCATGTAGTTTGACACATGTATAGTAAAAAGCAACTACTAGCGGCGCCTAAGTACCTCGAGTTTATGGTGTCCTATGTGCAGGCGCTCTCCGTATGGCGCGCCAGTTCCGTTCGCCTTCGTGATATGCAACTGGTTGTGAGCGCAGTTACGTCAATTTGCAGACTCCCGGTGCTGTTTTGCTAACTTCAATTTCAATAAAAAATACTAGATGAGTTTCCGAAACATTACAATGATGTCTTGTTTTTATAAGTCCACAGATGCCGTGGTTGGAATTTCGACATGTAGTTTGAAAACATCTAAAATACATACAAAAAAATTAACATTTGGAATTTCAATGAAATATTTATGTTCTAAAATTTCCACAATTTCACATGATCAGCGCATGAATAAAGTGCTCAGGCCGAAGCAATGTTAATTTTACACATAAACGGAATACATGGTAGACTAATTTTTGTCTTCTGTGCATATCTCCAACATTGGCTCGCAAATCAACAACGTACCTAATAAAATCACGTGATGAAACAGTGGTATGGTTGATTGTTTGCGTTTAGTTAAATGAGCATAATTATGCTTAATAAATAAAGGATTTAGAGTAACTTAACTTTATTCCAATGTCACTAAAACTAAGTTACAGCATGTTAAGTGTATTAACATTTGAAAGCACTTATAGTGAAAAGTGTGCCAGGTTTAGTCGAAGTCAATTGGTTTTGACAGTTCTGTAGAAGTAAAAGCAATCCAGTGTTGGGACACGGAGACTGGTTAAATGCGTAGATTAAATTCGCACTCTAACCCATATTCACTCTCCTATGTATTTGCATATGGCGGAAGGACACGTAACATACAAAAAAGGATATCTTAAGCAGAGTTTTTAAAACCTATAAAGATTCTCAAGATCCAATTTTTTTTTTNCGTAACATACAAAAAAGGATATCTTAAGCAGAGTTTTTAAAACCTATAAAGATTCTCAAGATCCAATTTTTTTTTTAAAGAATTTTTTTTTGGCATGATAAAGATAATAAGGTGATTAAAACACCAAATAATTGAAAACAAAAAAAAATGGTTGCCTGTAAAGTCGGTTTTACGGGCGAAGATTTTACGTGACAACGTAGTGCTGCGCGCGCGGCAGACCGATCATAGTTGAGTGGGAGAGAGACGCAAGGCATTCGGCGGGCCTCTCTCTCGTTCGGTGACTCATCGTAACGTTACCGAGCGTTACACTTTTTCATAAGTGACTCCCAGCCGCAACCTAATTTAAGACGTTGTCACGTCAAAAACACAATATCTGTCACTGCAACGAATATTCATTAAACATATTTTTTTAGTAATGCGAGAGCGTCTTTATTTATCAAGCGCGTTATTAATTTCCTTGTGGTTCGTCTAATTACATTTATTAATTGTAAAACTGCGACGCTAGCTCCACCGCGTCGTTCGTCTTTGGAATTGCTTCCATGCAAGGTGGCTTTCTCCTTGGCCGGCTCGGCTCCCCTCCTGTTTCCTCCCCTCATTTCCCTCCCTTGATTACCCCTCCTCGGTGACTCATCGTAACGTTACCGAGCGTTACACTTTTTCATAAGTGACTCCCAGCCGCAACCTAATTTAAGACGTTGTCACGTCAAAATCCAAAATATTTTTTTACGTAAATATTAGACTTTTGAATTTAAGTATTGCTTTCTACAAGTTTATAAACGTTATTTTAACACAAAGTATGGTCTCAGCTGAAGTATTCCTTGACGTCAGAGGAGTGGCGCTTTGCAATTTCTCTGAAATCCTGACTCTTGGTTCACCGGCGTTAGTTTAACTTCCCGCTTCTTTGATACTCAATTTTATGTCAAAGTTAAACGTGAAATACAGATAAACCGCATAGTACGTTTCTAAGAAACAATTTTTGTGGCATTTTAATAATAAGGACAATTGTTCTGAGTTGTATACTAACGCATTAATTTTGTCCGGTTTCAAANTTAATAATAAGGACAATTGTTCTGAGTTGTATACTAACGCATTAATTTTGTCCGGTTTCAAAATTGTATTAAAAAATATATGTTTAAAATTCATACTGGTGATTTTATTAATAATTTAAATGTAATTTTCCTATAAAGTCACGTATTTTTTGGACTACTTTTTCATATCACAACGATAAATGATGTTATATCCTAAAACTTAATAGAATGATTTTAAACTCCCAACGCACTGAAGAGAGCGAGGAACACAATGCATGCTAAACACCAAAATTGAAATGTACAGGTTTCTGGCAGGCAGTCAAGAAAACCCAAGAAAGNAGGAACACAATGCATGCTAAACACCAAAATTGAAATGTACAGGTTTCTGGCAGGCAGTCAAGAAAACCCAAGAAAGCGCAATCCCAGGTAGTATTTCTTGCCAACTTTCCCAACAAATATTTTTGTGGAGGGATGCATTCCTTTCGAGATACTGTATGTACTCCTTAAGCTGTACTCTTATACATTTGTTTGCGGCGCAAAATACCGTGCAAAAAAGACGCTATTGTTGTGGATTACCNCCTTAAGCTGTACTCTTATACATTTGTTTGCGGCGCAAAATACCGTGCAAAAAAGACGCTATTGTTGTGGATTACCGTTTTTTATTATCAATGCAGTCTTCCAAAGATATTTAAATTTCAGTTAACAAGTTCAATACTAAGTCATGTCTCGGCGAACAGCCTTGAGATGACCTTGCAGGCAGGGGTATGCAAAATCCACTTTCAACAACGTTTCTAAATATGTTGACCAAATCAGTTTCGATGCAATCGCTCCTAGAAAGTATTGAAAATCGGGGGTATGTCATGAATAGTGGTTATATTGATCATGCCAACGTTGCATATAGCTTACATCGCATATCGCTAATATAGCGTGTCGGTAATATCGCTATATGCCATATATTTCTCTACATAGTTAGGCCATATCGCACTTGCGATATTTCACAATTACGGTTTCGTGATCGATATATGGCCAAATTGCATTGCACTACTTAAGCTGGTTCTACAATACTGTGATGCGTTGCGATACGATGCGTTTCGATGAGCTGTAGCCAATCAGGATGAAGCAGCAGTCTGTCGCATTGCGTCGGCGACCAGTGCGTTGCGCGAAATTCTTGCGTTGCGATTGTCGGCGGTAATCAGCGACGAGGAAGATGACGAACAAGTGTTGTTTACAAGGATAATAAAAACAACTATTCGTTTACACTTTGAATACTACAATCGCGTTTACGCTGACGTCTGTGTATTTCTATTTTTATTGTTGCTGCATCGATGTACAAAACAGAATACAAGGCTTCTTAATGGACAATTACATAAAAATGGCACATTACCATTTAAAGAATTCTCCTTCGTCTTTGGCTCCCGTTCTCGCTGTACGCTGCTGCGCAGTTTTCATTGCGCATCGCGTTCATACTGGCGTATTTATGTTCTACCCACTTATAACGTACACTGTCAATGTTTTTTGTTTGTCTTTTGTTACATTGGTGAGGCCAGAAAATTTCATTTTCACCCTGGAAATAAATAGCAGCACCATCTCGGACGGCGTCTGTCGCAGACAGATTATCGCTCAATTGTGAAACAGTAATTATAGCTCGTCGTCACCCATCGCATCGCAACGCATCGCTGTATTGTGGAACCAGGTTATAGGCTAGTTGTGTGGAAGAGTGAGTGAGTGAGTGAAGTGAAGAGATTTGGACGGCTCTTAATAGCGAGTTCTTGACAGCCGATGAGAGTGAAATGAGGTGGTAAAGGAGCAGCACCGGAATGCAAGGGCGGGGGAAACGGGAGATCTCCGAGAAAACCCGCCGACCAGCGGCGTCGTCCGGCACGAATCCCACTTGAGGAAATCCGGTAGCGGGCCAGCCGGGGATTGAACGTGGTTCGCCTTGGCGGAAACCAGCAGCTGAGCCACCGCGGCCCGCGGGTGGAGGGGTAGTGGTTGTATAGACTCACCGTCGCGGTAGTGCGGCGGCAGGAAGCGGCGCTGCGGCATGAAGGCGGCGCCCCACGAAGGGTGCGCGGGGTTGTTGCAGACGCCGCCCAAGCTGCGGTAGCGGCTGGCNCTGCCTCAGCGGACACTGCTCGTACAGCGGCGTGTTCACCAGCGAGATGGCGGGCATCCGCGGTGCGTACCCGCGTCCCTCCTCCTCCTCGTACACCCTGAAACACCAGACACGTCGCATGCTCAAACAAGGAGGCGTAGTCAGCAATTTACTTCCGAGGGGTAGGATTACAAATTTCTATTTTTTTTAATATGAAAGATTTAATATTAAAAATAATTTGTTCAAAAAATGATTTACAACCAGTAAGCTAATAAAAAAAATGCTATAAACCTCCTTGGTGGTCAAGGGGAATTGCAAATTTCTCATATGTGAAAATAATAATATGTCTGTTTATTTACGTTAAGTTCAAAAATATATTTACTACAAATATACTAATATACATATGTGGAACAACAAACAGATATAAACATCTTTCATGTGCAAGGAGATCACACTTTTCTTATATTAAAAAAAAATTGTAATTTTTAAAATTTTAGTTTAATTTGGGGGATGGGGGTTCTGATACCCCTTCGTCCCTGTCTTTGCCACTGGCTGAAACACAGCCGTGGCTCTCCAACACCTGGCAAATCAATTGCGTTACAAATTTGAAACATACTGTTTTGTTGCAAAACTATTAAACAAGCGTCCAGTGTGCTCATCTACGAAATGGATACACATTAAATAAGATGACTATCGATTACTTTCAAGACGTCATCCACAATACGAACATAATTTCGGAATACTCAAACAGCGCTAAAAACGTTTTTTTTTTTAAAGCGCTGTGTAACAAAAATTCCGTTTCAGATGGACACAAAAATAATCAAGGGGCCTGTATTGTATTATCCATTTATGACTACTACCAACATTTCTGAAGCCCTGCTGAATTTCTACTTTCAGGATATTCCTATGAGAAATATGTATAAAAAACTGCATAGTAGGAACAACGCATCGCATTTGTGAGCAATTATTTTAATAATATTTTGCATGAGAACTATTTCTCACTAGGCAATACCAACACACCTATTTTCTCTCTGTTTTTATTCATGGCCATCTCACCTCAGCCAATCAATGTCGCTGAGTGCAATGCAACCATGCACTGCCTTGCTGTGCAACTAAAGTGTGCTGGTGCACAATTGGGAATGTACCACATGTCTTCTCGTAGATTCAGTGGTTCATCTCCAAGTAGTTGTGGCAGGTCGTCGTCCAAACGCCGATGAACAGAAGTGAATGTACGTGCAACTGGTAAATGTCGGACTAGAAACTTTCGGCATATTGTCGACGTGCAGCTGATGCATTACTCATAATTTCACCAAACGTGAGATGCATTCCCGTCAGTTCCTCATTATCCCACTCCATCACACATTCTGTGAAGAACTGTCTGCTGTGTAAACCACTACCGTAATGCTAGCAGGCATGCAACCTCGTCGCCACTTGGCACAACAGGAACCAATGCAATGGGGCACTTGCCGCAGTAACTTCTCAGCCGTCCACAATCTTATAAACCTGTTGAATTAGGTCAGATACATTAGCCAGGGTATCAGTTCACACGTTATGCACGACAGTGATTATAGGCTACCTACCTCCCAGGCAACCATTAATCTGCTTTCCAACTCAACATGTGATTTCTCAGGAAATTGTAGGGATTAGCGGATACTACCAAGGCGACCTTTTTTTATTGTTTTTTAAATTATGATTGCTATCGTGTAATGTCAAATTGCTTCAAACGCAGCTTTACGCAGTTCTAAGCAATTTAAGGGTGCCAGCACCTATTTAATGAATGAAGAGGTGTACCCTATGTAACGCCGTTTTGTGTGATAACCTGCTTTTTAAACGTTTGCCTGTATGCCAGTTTTCGTTTCTTAATCCCAAAAGGGTTCCAATTTATAGTAACATAATAAATTTCCAATCGTAACGTTCCAGAGTCTCTACCACCCTCAGAAATAACTATATTTCCTGAATTATATATCCTAAGGATTCCGCTAATACCGGGCTAGCTTACATTAACGACTCATCGTGTATTGTCTTTTGTATTTATTTTTGTATTTTGTGTATTTCTTATTGACTCTACACAATACGTTCAAAGGTAGCTGCGCCATTACATAGCCCAAAGGACATAACCTTGAATTGCCAGGTTCCTTTACAAGTTAAATCTAACCAAAAATAAGATACTTTTATGTTAATAGACGTATAGAACGCTTGTGATGTATAACATATCTGGGAAACTACCGAACACGTCATACATGGGGGTGATTTTTCAAAGCTTTGTTTCAAAAAGTGTGAAGGTACTGTGAATGAACTATACCTTGCTAAACCATTTCCATCAATGCAATGAAGGTCCCACAGCTTTAAATCCCACATATACACGCAGTTCAGAACCTGCACGCAGTGGCCAAGGCGCGCTTGATGAGCGTGGCAGAGTCGCCCTTATAACTCCCGCACTTCTCGGCATCGAACGCGGAAAACAGCTCCAATATAGGTTGTTGCGTTAACTTTACGTCAAAATTATTTATTAACTCGAAGGCTGTGTTCACAGTGGAGTTAAGACTGGTTCGTCTGTCATAATACGTAATGCAGTACTACCAAAATTCCTTAAATGAAATCCATTTAATACTCGTGTATACAAGGTGTTATTAAATTACATATCAAAATTCAAATCACAGCATCTGTGGACTAATATAAACAAAAAATCCTAATAGCAAAATATTCGGAAAGTTTATCCAGTATTTTAAATTTAATTTGAAGTTAGGCATAACAATTCCGGAAGTCCGCAGCTACACGTACATATATGCATCATATTAACTATGATAGAAACGTACACTCGCATGTAGACGATAGCGTCAATTCCATTCGCAACTGGTTGTACACGCAGGTACGTAAAGTTGGGGACTCCCGGCGTTGGTACGTCTAACTAAAATGAATTTTTAAAATACTACATGATTTATCCGAACATTTTGCTACAAGGTTTTTATTGTTAATATTAATCCATATATGCTGTGATTTGAATTCCGACATGTTATTGAAAAAACACTTTGTATATGTATATATGCATTGAAGTGCGTGGTTTGTCCACTACGGGGCGACAAATTTGGTTACAAATGTTGTGGGTTCCTCAAGATGTGCAACCAATTAGCCACCACCGTAAGGCTGGTGGACTATCAACACCTTAATAACGTTCCTGTGGTTGAAAGACCAAGATTTGTAGTCCAAAGGAGATTCGGTTCCTTGACCGCCGCGGTCACCAGATCTGTTGTACGACACTCCAGTAACATCTGAAGAAGATATTATCGCACTAGCCGATGCCGCGTCTGAAACACTCAGCACACAACCTGGTGCCTTTGAACGCGTGCGCCGATCTCTGCGCCGCCGATACACACTTTGTAATGAAGTTGAAGGTCGTGAGTTCGAATCCCTGTTTTAATCCATGATCTCATGCTCCTGCTGGGTTGATCATCAGATCTTACAACATATCATGGTGATTAAATATGTAGTTAACCACCCGTCTTATGTACGATACACAGTGATAAACAAAGTAACCATCTGAAAGACTCCAAACTCAAAATATATGAGTGCAAATAGGTGTCCGTTTATATTAGATAAGAGGGGATTATCAGTACATAAATGCAAATTTAAAAAAAAATGTGTACATTTACTATATGTGTGTGCAGGCAGTTAAAAAAAACCCACAATTTGCGGTATGTGATACAGGAGAACGTAGCGAACATTTTACGAGATTAAACCATGTCCAGAAATGCGTGTTTTGGCCGCTATAGGACGTTGAATTATTACGTTCATGTAAACTGTGTGATCAAAACTCATTGGACGATCATTTCTAAGCTGGGTTCCAAAGGCGCCAGCCGTGTAACAGATAGCACGTAGGAATTCACTTTGCTTTAAAATTACAGCGTTAACCCTTCGGGGTGGGCTATCCACTAAGTTCTGGTACACAGCTCGTGGAATTCGTCTCCCCCTCCCCCCCACTAGCATTTTTTCTTCGTGTAGCATGGTGACGTTTGTTGTCTTTTGGTCGAGTATTACTGACACGGTTCATTGACCTTGCTTTATCGACACGAGAATTATCATGCTGCTAGAAGAAAGGTCATATTCCAAACAGTTGTCACAGTGTGGTAAGCAAGGTGTTGTCACAAATATTTTGGCAAATACTGGAGTTCTTCGGTCTATAAATTAAAATTGATGGCCCGAGCCCATACTAGCAGACACACCTCAAGACCATTACGGTAACACCATTAGTTTTCACTATTGACACATTACACTCAACGGAACCACCGTTCCCTAGGAATCCGACAAATCAGCACGCTTTCATATAGTGCTAGATAACGTGCCATAACTCGTCATTCTGTAAGACCTTGCACTGTTTCACAGACACAATCCAAGGACGGTGTTGCATGCGTCACTCCAAACGACGTCGGGCATTGGTGTGGGTGATCAGTGGCTTCCTGGTAGCGGCACGACCATAAACTAAGTGATGCACTTCCCGGCGAAGAACCATATAATTGGCTTCCGTACCTCAGCAACGGGGAAATGTGCTGTGCAACCTTTGACATGGTTGTCTGACGACTGGTTTGCACAATACGCTTCGGAATTCGTCGGCTCGTGCGTTGCTTGGCGGCAGTACTCCCATGACTTTTCGACCTGAAACTGACATGGCTTACAGTTGCAGGTAGAACATCTGAGAATTTTTCTGATGGAATGCCTAAATTCATGAGCTCCAACAACATGCGCCTTTCAAACACTCGCCACTGTATCCGCTGATTCGTGACAGTAAATACGTGTCTGATGTTCATGTGTCTGTGTATTTGTTTATACAGTGTTATTTTGGGCAAGTTCATAGCAGCGAACGAGTGTCTGACGACTTTTGATAATGAAGTGTCTTTCTTTACTTGTAACCAGCAGGAAATATAAGTCTCAACTACATAATTGAGGGGTTTATTACAAAAACTCCATTAGCCCAAAAATCCCATTTGTTATATTTCAATGGTGACTTATGCTGCACTGAGAGGTACTTCTCACGATTGAATTGGTTCATGCAAAAGCACGCCTTAAAAAACTGAAAATATTGTTGGAAAATGTGATGTTTCCAAAAGATGACATTCTGACAAACGCTGGCAATGTGCCGGACTAGTCAGGCTTTTGCTAGAAAGCTGTGTTGTGGTAATGTCCTGTACCAGTGCGTTTTTTTCTGAAAATCTGTGATGTGGTGACACTAGTTTATCACAATCACTCTCCCTATGGTGCCAGGTGTCCTGGGTTCGAATTGTGTTGCCTAATAATCGTATTATTCCATGTAAATATTAACGACCCTGGATACACGCAAAGACTTCTCGAAGATAGTATTATTTCTAGCCAAACTGGTTACGTTCCTAACGCCATTCAAAGTAAGAGTAAGTAAGTATCATATTCCATGAAAGTGTATTATTTGTTGTGGTTATCCTGCATTATTTTCTAAGTTGGCTGTGTGTTTGTCGATAAGTCTCCTGTATTGAAAAATGTCGCTTTCAACGGGCGAACAGTCTCAGTGGCAACTCTAAAAAAGGCAAAATAATACAATAAGGATGTAATACGAAATGCTAAATTAAAGGGAGAAGAATGCATAAATCATTTTGATAAATGTGTACTAAAACGAACTACTGTAGATGAATGCAGGTAAGACTGTGTTTCATATTCCTAAAATTTGTGAGTTTCTATGTACGCACTATAAAATATGTTGTAACATATTCTTTTTATTAACCTGTACACCTTACAAAATGATTTTGCCTTTAAGATAACCTAACTTTTTTGTGAAATATTNATATGATTTTTCCTTTAAGATAACCTAACTTTTTTGTGAAATATTTACAATTTTATCATAACCTAACCTACATATCAGTGTTTCAATGTAAACATAATATAATCTAACCTAATTTTTAAAATTTTATTGCATGTTGCAGGTGTTCAAGATTTCATTGCTTCGAGAAGATACCCGAGACTGATAGGAGGAAAATACTAGAGGACATCAACAAAATGGGCAACAAGAAAGAACAAGAGGCAAATCTCAGGTTTGATTGCTCTCCTGATTACTCGGAGGTGACCACGGATTTCAAATGATGAAGAAAGGAGAAATGATGCAGCAGCTTACACATACAAAGTTCGTCTTGCAGGTAAAGAGATTCCTATTTGCCACAATGTTTTTGTTAGTATTCATGACATTAGTAAACACAGAGTCACTCGACTGCAGCAGAGCCTCATCACGACTGGCCGATCTCCAAAAGACCATCGTGGACGTCATGCCAACCGGCCAACCAAGATGCCAGATGCTATGATACTCCTCATTGAATGCCATACCAACTCATTTCAGGCTAGGAAATCGCATTATTAGTAAAATGATTACGCAGACTGGATATATATCCCTGAATATGTAACACTAACTAAGATGCACAAACAGTTTCTTCAAGAATAGCAAAACAATATTTCATATAAATCCTACCGATCGGTGTTTAAGACCTTTACTATCCATTTTGGTTTCCCTACATCTGATACATGTAATTTTTGCGATTCTATGGAACAAAAAATGGAAGCAGCTGACACACAGGAAGAAAGTCATAGGCTAGAGGAAGAACGGCAAAGAAAGGTTAAAGAAAGCCGTGATGAAACAAGAAATACACGTTAAGAGCAAAACAAGGAACGATACTTTTCTNCCAAAGAAAGGTTAAAGAAAGCCGTGATGAAACAAGAAATACACGTTAAGAGCAAAACAAGGAACGATACTTTTCTTGCCAATCGACTACATGCAGAACTTATCTCTCTCTTACATAAGAAGTAGCGTTTTATGTTATAGTCGGCAACTATGGTACAACATCTTTGGAATAAACAACCTCGGTGACGATTCAGCGACAATGTGTCGTTACTGCGAGCATGAGGGTAAGAAGGGACCAAACGAAGTAACATCTATGCTTTTATATTACATAAACAATTTCAGAGAGGACGAAATAAAGTAACTAGTACTAACGAGTGATGGGTGTCCGGGAAAAAACAAGAATAGGACAGTGATACAGTTTATATACTGCCTAGTCCATGTGTATAAACTGTATTAGAAGGTAACTAACGTACATGCCAAATGATCAAGATCACAACATCTGCAGAGTTACCAGAGAATTGGGATAGTGTCATTCGCACTGCGAGGAAACATCCAACTCCATGCTCTCTCTGTATAATGAGATACGATGACTTTAAAGACATGAAAGCAGCAAATGAACCACTGTTCCTTAAAACACCTAAACCTCTGTTATAGCTGAAGGTGGCACGCGTGGTACAAGCTGTAAAAAAGTATATCGCACTCAAAAACACATATTACGGACCATGAACTACACACATTGTACCACCACAACCCAGGGATTAGACCTGTTGAAGCAAAATATCTCACCAAACTAATGAGCTACCTGGAAAGCTCTGCCAACCGAGAGTTAAACGAAAATTACGTGTTTCTGGGGGACCAGGAAATGACAGCAGCAACAACAGAGACAGTGAATTTGAGGTTGATGATGATGACAATAGCAGTGGTTGCAATTAGTTAGCTGTTTATTGTGCTGACGTATAGTTTATGTGACGTCATCAGTTCCTTGACTTATTCTGTCCAAAAATACCTAACATATCATAACTTTACAAACTTTGAATGCATTGGAAGGTTTTTTGGTTATTGAATATGTAACTTTATTTCATACATATATTATCCAGTTGTATGTATCTATTTGTTTATGATTTAAAATAATATCCTTTCGTCAGCCAATAAAGCACATTCAACAAAAAGCGTTTCTGGAAAATGCAACAATATTACTTGTTGCAAATTACAGTTTAAACTGTTTAGATATACACTTATGTCTAAACAAATTCTCGCGATATTAATGCTTACAATGCAGATGAGGGACAGTTTCTGTAGTTTCCTGAAAAAGTTACCTTTTGGACCAATTCCATTTTTTTCTATCAACCCCTCTGTTTAAAATGCAAAGAATATAGAAAATAGATTGTGATAAATACTGAACAGAAACAAAGGCTGTTTACACGTGGAGAATTGATAGGTATTGAGGTAATTAAATTACCGTTAAATTATCACAGGTTCCTGTCACACACATATCAGGCACACACACACACACACACACACACTCACACACACATATATATATATATATCCGTTTGTATGATATTGTGATGTTTTTAACGGACTTATAGAGTGCTGTGCGTTTTGAACTTGAGCAATTCAGTCCCCAGCCTTTCAATACTACTAAGCACAAAAAAAAAAAAAAAAAAAAAAAACCCACTGATTTTTAACTTCTAAAAGTGTAAAAATTTTTTAATTAACACATATAGATCGTTAATTTAAAATTGATTTGAAACAGTTGAACACGTCTTGAATTTTTTCGTTAAATAATCGCCCAGAAAATAAAATAAAACAAAACAAGTCTAAAGTAGAAAATTAGGAACATTATACACACAGTAATACAATTATACATTACTTCTAAGAATTATTTCCGCCTCACTGTTCTAAGGTACTGAAATATTTGAAAAACAAAAATATAAGGATAGGTGACAGCCGAAATAAAGCTTGACTTCATTAATTTTTTAATGTTTACATGTTAGCTGACAACAGACTAGTGAACCAGCAACGTGTTTGAGTATTAACTGATGGCTTGAGATTGTAAACTGAGAATGAGTATGTGATGCGCATATACTCAGAATTGTATCGTGAATACCCATAACTGTCCAAACCACGGGTTTAAACAACGACACACTATTTTTTACATTTAGTTTAACAACAAACACATGCTTTAAAAAAATTATATTTTTTGCAACTTGACTATGTCACAATTGCATTACAGCACTGTTAGGAGGACACCAAAATCTTCAAGAATTTATATATGAGCATAATAAGCAAATCTTAGTCTAAGCCAGGCATTTCTTGAAAGTTGTAATGGAAAATCAACCATTCAAGGTTGCTACACAAAGATGTTTACTGCGCGGATGACATGTGTACACTACTCCATATTCTCTCTACGATTGAGACAAAAGATGCACTTGCATTAGTGTTATAGACCGGCAGAATGATTTGAACACTCACAAAAACTATTTAAGTGTCATTTTTAAACTGAAGTCATATTATAGTCACGATAAATTAGCGCTGCAGTATGTAATTATCTTAAAATTACCTTGGCTAATTTGCTTTTATAGGATGTAAACTACAAAATTAAGTGAACAGCCACACATCCGAGTGCAATTTTTTATGGTTGTAAGTAAGTTAATTTTTTTAAATTTAATATTTGTATACATTATGTTAGTTTAAGCCGGGGCCTCTATATTTCATCCTAAAATGATATGTTAGGTCCTGTTAAATTAATTGAATTAAATAAAAAATGAGAGCTGATTTGGCTAATATGACAGTATTTACAAATAATTAACATGGATTTGTGTGTTCCAGGGGGAAGTGCTGAGTCGCTGCAAGCGCTTCTAGCTGTACTGAGTATGTGATATGAAAGTCTAAGAAGCTTCCACAGTAGTCACATCTAGTACGTGTCTCGCTCGATATACTAGTTAGCAAAGATAAAAAACAACAAAGTAATTTAATCATATACCAGTCCTAGAAGTTCTCTTGCCTCTGAGAATTTCTTTACGG
Source organism: Clitarchus hookeri (assembly GCA_002778355.1). Taxonomy (NCBI): domain Eukaryota; kingdom Metazoa; phylum Arthropoda; class Insecta; order Phasmatodea; family Phasmatidae; genus Clitarchus; species Clitarchus hookeri. The sequence goes on along the minus strand of NQII01008075.1, from coordinate 44,080 downwards.
TGTTTTTTTACGGACAAACTTATTGTTTGCGAACCTAATTTTTTGGCGTATTTAAAATGTTTGTAAGATATGTTGTAGAAATATTTCACTGATGTAAATTGAAAATACTTTTAGACGTACAAATGAATAAAACAGAAATAAAATTTTGTAAATCATATTAAAAGCAATAAAAAGGAACCTTCGCCTAAACAATGGTTAAGAGTAAAATACGTGTTCAATGTTGCAAAATTGATATGAAATGCAGTTTTCTCTAATAAAAGAACAAATGTTTCAGAGCAATGTTAATGATAGAGACAAATATGTTTATATGCAATAACAGACATTGTTCACAATCATTCCAAGCATATCCAAACAGTAAAAAGTTGGACTGGTTTTGATACATTAATACGATCACTTCAGGTTATGAACTGAAACGTGATTTTCGTGTATATTACTATGCTTCCAGGCGTGTTTACATACATTCAGATCTAAAATATATCTGAAGACGAGTTATTCAAAATAAAAGTATTCAGTACGAGCAATCTATGGGTCAGTAATCTCTGTAGAAATAATCGTAATACTGCCACCTGAACAGTTCACGTCACTTGAGTGTTATTATTAGTAATTGCGTGAAGAGTGTTACTCTGAATGTAGCCCAATGCAGGGTCCCCTGGATCGCACGCGAGAACCGTAGTGGACGCTGCCGCTGGCCGGCGAGTTTTCTAGGGGCACTCCTGTTTCCCCCGCCCTACCATCCCCCCACTGCTCCGTGTTCATCACATTTCACCCTCGCAAGCACTCAGAAACTTACCAACTCAACTGGACGCAGCCCAGAGCCTGTCATTCGGTGTAGACTGTAGACCATGATGTGTGCAGCCGCAACCAAGGATACTAAAGTGCAGTAATATACCCGGAGAAACCGTCCTGCCGGTCTGTGAAGTGCCGCCTTAAGCAAGTGGGCGGAGTTTATTCAGTCTTTGAGAATACAAGAAGAGTTGGCAAGAGGAAAATTACTGTCTGAATATACGAAAAAAAAAAAAAAATTTATCGCACTGTTTTCAGACTGTTTACTATTTTTAGATTGGCTTACATTTTACTCCTTGGATTCCACGGTTGGTCATAGTTTTAAGAAAACATTCTGGTAAATCTGTATCAAAAATACTTTACATGCATGAGAAATCCCGGTTGCCTCATATATACATACACTACCACCAAATAGTAAGCAAAGCTTCTGTAAAAAGAAACGGTCACGGCCGCTTATAACCCCTAAGAAATTGTTAAAGTTTGAAGACTGGTTTCTTGTTTTTTTTTTTTTTACTTCAGTTTCTAACGACAATTTTTCAAAAGTGAAAATGACTGAAGTATAAGTGTTTTTACTNCTGTTTACTATTTTTAGATTGGCTTACATTTTACTCCTTGGATTCCACGGTTGGTCATAGTTTTAAGAAAACATTCAGGTAAATCTGTATCAAAAATACTTTACATGCATGAGAAATCCCGGTTGCCTCATATATACATACACTACCACCAAATAGTAAGCAAAGCTTCTGTAAAAAGAAACGGTCACGGCCGCTTATAACCCTTAAAAAATTGTTAAAGTTTGAAGACTGGTTTCTTGTTTTTTTTTTTTTACTTCAGTTTCTAACGACAATTTTTCAAAAGTGAAAATGACTGAAGTATAAGTGTTTTTACTNGTTTTTTTTTTTTTACTTCAGTTTCTAACGACAATTTTTCAAAAGTGAAAATGACTGAAGTATAAGTGTTTTTACTGTCTTTTTTACGTATGTAAACTGTGGCTCAGAACATTTAATGCATAGAGACCTGCAGTAAATATTTATCTTTATTACAATGCCAAAAAATGGAAATTTCACTGCTACAAATTTCATACACATGAGTTACTGAAGGAAACACGCCAGCAAAAAAAGTCCCTGGCAGGCATCACCGTACAGATTTGATTTGGACTTATTTTCGTTTTCTGCACATGTACCCAACATTCGCTCACGATTTGTAAATAACTCCGTCAGAATCATGTATAGCATACAGAAATACGTTTCCGTTACATAAAAACTCGGTAAAATATTGTGCAATAAAACGTAAAAAAAAAAAATTAAAATGTATTTATATAAGCAAACAGTTGCACTGTTAAAACCATATTTTTGACAGGTGTATTGGAAAAACAGCCGTTCAGTTTTCCGTGATCAGACAGATATGGTTTAATGCATAGACTAAATATGAGGTAGACCGATTATTCGTCTTCTGCGCATGCACCAAACACTGACCTACCCCAAAGCAACACAACTATCAAAGTCACATGGTCAACAGTGATGAATGCGGTTGTTTATATCCAAATTTTCTCAATTACAATCACTATTATATAAATGAAATACTTTTACAAATATGAAGTTAAAATTTACTCTAATGTCATAATTCTCATCTTTAGTCTATGGTTTGTCTCGTCGATAGCGAGGTCATTAGAGACAGAGCAAGTTGCTCAGAGAATCAGCCATGGTCTGTAGTAAGGAACCATCTCAGCATTCACCTGAAGTGATTTCGGAAAACCATGGGAAACCTAAATCAGGATAGCCGGATCGGGAAGTCGAACACAGGTTCTCTCGAATGCAAGTCCAGTGGTTTATCACTGCGCCACCTTGCTGGGTTTCAGTGTTGGGACTCGGGAAATGTCAGCGACACAGCTGGCGCCGTTTTGAAAATAAGCGAAGCAGACTCACCCGTGGAGGCAGGACGCAGATGGTGGCCGCCATGTCGTCTAGCGCGATCCCCCGGCGGCAGCGGAGTGAACCCAGCTCTGCGACTCGCCGACAGCTTTATGCGCCGCCCCCACTTCACTTCTCCCGCCGCCGCGCGCCGAGAAGACGTCGCTGGGGCTCGTCTCGCCCCACTGCTCAAGCGTCGCCACCCTCCCCCCACCTCCCTGAGGAGTGGACCCACCCATCCTCCGAGTCGTCTTACAGATTTGCACGCTCTCCCTTCCGACAACAAGTCGACAGCTTCCCGCATTCTTCGCACCGTCTCTGTCCCGCCACAGAGCAGGAAACTACACAGAAGCGAAATGGTCCCATTAACATGGGACCCCGCGAGGCTTTGGGGGTGGGACGAACAGTTGGACACAAGAGCTGCTCTTCTTTGATTGGTCCGCTCAGAGGGTAAAGAAGGGATCACAATTTGCAGTGATGCTAGATTGTGAATAGCTGCAACCCCTGCAGACTCGAACTGTTGGACACTCGAAGAGTTAGATGCTGGAACAGTTGTTCATTAGGCTCAGAGGAGAGGAAACACCTCCATTTTTGTGCTCTTGTGTGATTCTTCGGGTAAGAAGGGAAAGGGGGGGATAACATTTTACAGCTGTAATTGAGTGAGGATGACTGCCATTCCTGCAAACTTGAACAGTCTGTCATAAAATCTCTGATAGTCGGACACTGGAACAGTTGGGCGCTCGAACAGTGAGATATCCCCCGCGCCTGGCTGGTTACTGCGTGCTGCGAAAGGCTTCCTGTTAACTGTGCCGGCTGCCAAGTAAGCATAGGCGTGCACATGCGGTTGCCGGGTGTGTCCAGGCATACCTTAATGGCCTGAATATGGTTCCTGTTTTGGGCTGAAATCTCTTTATAAAATATGATTTAGGTGTCGGGATAGTGTCGACATCCAAAGAAACTATCAGTGTATTTGTAATGTGTAGTTATTTCTACTAAATTTTCAAAGTCGTGATTTTCAAATTTAAATTTGGTTTTCATAGATTTAGTCCGTACATGGAATGTTCTTGTTTTCTTAAAATATTTTACTTTATCGTGTTTTTTTTNTTGGTTTTCATAGATTTAGTCCGTACATGGAATGTTCTTGTTTTCTTAAAATATTTTACTTTATCGTGTTTTTTTTATAAAACTATAGTAAATTTAAGAAATCGAAGTCAAAATATATTAAAATTATTGTATTAATGGTTTTATNTTTTTTTTATAAAACTATAGTAAATTTAAGAAATCGAAGTCAAAATATATTAAAATTATTGTATTAATGGTTTTATTTTACTTCTCAATTTTTAAAAAGAATGATTTTCACAATTGAGTTTTCTCTAAATATTCTAGGAAATTTATTCGAAATGTGGTTTTCTTATAATATTTTATGTTGGCATAACTTTTCCGTAGTTATCTCTATTTAACGTAATTTATCGTGGCTGAAAGCCCCGGACCCCCACTTTATAGGTGGTCATCGGCGATTCTCTGGTTTGCACACCCTAATGATGAAAGCTGCGCACGCCACTGCAAGTAAGTTAAGAGCCACTGATTGGCAAAGCGCGTTCCGACATGTTGCTGGTCAGTGACGCAGTTTTGCTTGCGTTTGCAGCCAGAGTTCGCGGTGTAATCGGTGGTTTAGCCTATTATTATTTACTCTTTGGTTTGGCAGTTTAATAGCGCCGACGGCTTCCGTTACAGTTAAGATACCGTGGGACATAATCAACTCCAAATACGTAAATACACATTTTTGGAAACATAAACTAAGACAATAAAATATGGGCAATCCAACATGCCTGTTTTGCCACTCTGTAAGGAACTATTCTATAGAATTTTTTGTAATATCTTGCACCGCGATAACATATAAAAATTTACCTCTTCAAGAAACAGCTCAGCAAATATATATAATTACGGTAACATATTTACCCACAAAACTTTAGTCGATTCACGGTTACTTCCAACTTTTCTGTCGCCCTGCTAAGGTTCTACTTCCAGGATATTCATGCGCCTCTTTAAACAAAGCTTAACCTAGTCTAGAAATAACACGAAAGGGACAGTGCACCGCATGCTATTGGCTGCCTCTGATACAACACAATTTTATAAATGGTTACTTTTGTCCATGGACTTACTGAAACACTTTCAATAGGTTCCAAAATATCAGCTGTTGTACTTTGAAACCAAATATTACCTCTTTTTCAACACATGAAACGAAACATTTATGTATGCGCTAAGAGGTTAGTTAAAACTATCTCGTTAATGTCATATGTTGTCAACAGACAGGAATTTTGAACATTTAAGCAACAGCTGATCATGAAGGATATCATTGCATAACGTATCACAACTTTTAGGAGGTGATTACATATGAAAAATTAGGTACAATAAAGGTGTACGACTTTTGACATGAGCCATATTTAAGGTGGTTAAACAGCCTCAAAATCAGCAAATAACGTAATTTTTATTTTAAAATATCCTTAGCTGATGAATATAAAAATGTAATGTTAAAAGTTTTATTTAAAAAACAAAATAAAATAATTAATTCCTGAAAATAAAATTGTAAATAGCATTCTCGTCGTCAAAAAAATATTGCCATTCTTTCATTGCCTGAAATATTAAAACGCCAAGCATTTATCGAATTTTCAAGACGAATAGTCAATCACTATGTCCAAATGTNTCATTGCCTGAAATATTAAAACGCCAAGCATTTATCGAATTTTCAAGACGAATAGTCAATCACTATGTCCAAATGTTAAGAAAAAGATTTATTTATAAAACAGTAAGTGCATACGTTACGTCGCCGCATGTTAGCTTTCGTTATTTGGTGCTTTGCGCCCGTATTTGTTGCTCATTTTGACTGATGTATAAATGAGTTTTATATTACATCTTATAAATAATTCAACATAAATAGTCTATCAACCAACTATTGCCGGATTTAAAGCCTTGTTGATGTGGCAAGTTGGCCAGCACTGTGATAGTGCGAGACTTACGCACGGAAGCGTCCAGAATTTATTGTCGCAGCATACTATTATACTCCATTCTCGATTACTTCCAACTTTTCTACACAGACGAAAGATGGTATAGACAAACNGTCGCAGCATACTATTATACTCCATTCTCGATTACTTCCAACTTTTCTACACAGACGAAAGATGGTATAGACAAACTATTCGTCTTCTGTGCATGAGTCTAACATTGACCTACCCCATAGCAACACAACTGTCAAAATCACATGGTCAACAGTGATAAACGTGTTTGTTCTTAGTTTCCAAAGGACAATCAGTTTTATATGAATAAAATAATTTCACCAATTTGAATTTAATCTGATTGCGTTCCAAATTGGTTAGAGTATGTATACAAACATCTCCAAGCACTTATTTACCAAACAATGTTCTAACCTCAAATGCTATCCACGCCGTTTTTGTTAGTCGTATTGGCAGAAAAGCAGTTCAATGTTAGGACACGAAGACTGGTTGTGCGCAGCCAGTGAGATCGGTCTACCTCATATTTAGTCTATGCTTTTCTACAGCCCTGCTAAAGTTCTACTTCCAGGATATTCTTCCGCAACATACAGACAAATCTTAGAAAATTACACCAGAGGGCCAACGCACCGCATTTGTAAGCATTCGGTGTAATAATATTTTGCATATGAACTATTTCTTACTAAGCATTACCAACCAATATATTTTTTTTCTCTTTGTCTTTATTCATATTAGTTATAATTAAAATATAATAATTTACTGATAAAATTAAAGCAAAAGTTAATTTAACTAAGCAAAAGGTACTTTGATGTCAACACAAATGTAAAACGCTTGTGATATATGTCATATGTAGGAAACCACCAAACACGTTATACACGGGGTGTTATATCAAAGGTTTGATTCAAAAAGTGGGAAGAAACCGTGANATATGTAGGAAACCACCAAACACGTTATACACGGGGTGTTATATCAAAGGTTTGATTCAAAAAGTGGGAAGAAACCGTGAATAGACTACAGTAACCTTTCTTGTGCATGACGAATGATGTAAAAACCATTAAAATTAAACTGTTGATATTCCTTTCCTACAAGTCTCTTTCGTTAGTTTTGCAGTTTAATTGTAATTACGTAATTAGCACGTAGTCTTTCGTTTNGAATAGACTACAGTAACCTTTCTTGTGCATGACGAATGATGTAAAAACCATTAAAATTAAACTGTTGATATTCCTTTGCTACAAGTCTCTTTCGTTAGTTTTGCAGTTTAATTGTAATTACGTAATTAGCACGTAGTCTTTCGTTTCTTTGAAGCTGTTACGGACGTTTTTATCTCTGATATCGTTACTAGACTACTCGAGCCGTGACTAAACAGTAGTTCTCACTGCGCGCTTAGCTAATTGCTTCTTCACGCCGTCGCGTCGCGGCGACAGCGGGCAAGAACTACGACGAAGACAGCAAATTATCAACGCCATATGAACGTTCAAGTAACTGATGTTACATTTAAACGTTATTAAGTTGAAATGTATATCGCTATTGAGTGTTGATAAAAACCGAAATTGCTAAGTTTATAGCCGAATTATTATTCTAACTGTCCTGAAGTATAAATTATCAGGATAAAGTGCTTATTATAATAATATTACGTACCCGGGAATACCATGAAAAACCCTTCCAACTTAATGACAATATCAATACTCGTGATAGTTCGTATGAAAAATTCAACACGGAAAATGATGTAATAAAGAAGAAACGTGGACTTTTTTTTATCATTTTTCAGGATGTCTTAAACGGAATATCGTTTTTTGGAGAGAAAAAAAATTATTTCTGACAATTTTCTTAAGGGGATACGGGGAGAGTACACACTTTGTTCTTTGTTTTCTCTCTCTATTTATTTAATCTATTTTAATTAATGAACCCATTGTACAAAATAGGCTGGCTACAAATATTTTATGAAATACGCAAATTATTTCATTATGAAATTTATTATAGAAAAATCTAATATTATTGTTACTATTGCTAGTGTACAAAAGAAAATTGTCAACTTAAATAGCTTCAGCTTGGTTGTCTCGTCCGGCTTTCAGAGACATTTAAAGCATGTGAAGAATGTAAATTGCATTTAATTAAGTACGACTATCGTCATCAAAGGGGGAACAGTGCTTCGCGATAAATAATGGTGACCGAATTAGGAACTATAGATAAAAATAAAATAATGTTATATTTGTACCGTGCAAGTCATAACACAACATTTAAATACGGTGTTATTAAAAGAACTCTTTCAAATGAAACCCAACAACAAAAGGTGATTCCTCAGTTGTTAGGTCAATCCATAATTTTGTATTGTAATGCAAATTAAAAGTTTTCTTTTCCCAGGCTTTGATTACTATGAGAACAAAACTCAAATCAACTGGGATGGAAAAAGGAAGTAATTTATTCCGGTGAGACAGTCGCTGAAATGCTAAACGTGATCCCCTAAAGCGAGTGGTCTGCATTAATTTCGCGCGCTACTGACCAACAAACGGATTATAAATACTTTCTCTCGACAACTAAGACGACATTGTTCAGGAAATTGGTTCTCACGCTAGAAATTAACAAACTGGTCGAATAATCTTTTGCTTTTACCACCGTAAATAAAATAAATTTGCATGGTATAGTCATTTTAGTCAGTGATCTATAGGCAAAACTTAGACGTTAAAGGAATCTAGTTAAGACAACTGCCCACTAATACCGTGCTAGAAATAACTTTGTACTGGCGACTTAAGTTGCGGAATTTGCAATAGCATCTTTGATCTGTAGTTCGGGGTTCGAATTCCTGATGAGCCTTGAAAATGTTTGTCTGTTTAAATGCAAGTTTCTGTTAGGAAATATATATATAATAATTCGTCTCCTGGCTAGTGTCCTGGCGTAAAGCGGGAATGTTCTAATACTTCTTTTATATAGTAACTGCGCTAATTGTCTACCGCATCTGTCTAGTTTATACATGTACTGTAATCAGTAACCATAAATTGGGTCGTTCGAGTTTCCTCGCCAAATATGAACTAATGTTTCAAGTAAGTGTATTTTCTTCCTTTAAAAAACAAGATTTAGCTTACCTACAGTTATTAAAGGTACTGATATTGCATTTGGACTTGATTAGAAAAGGCTTATTAACGTCCCCCAGTGTTACGCCTGAGGGCACATCAGATGACAGTTTATAAACGAATTTATCACCTAACTTAAACTAACACCCATGGCTTTAATAGGATTCCAACCCAGAACCTCCCGCACCCCAGACCGGTGATGCCCCAACCGACTGCGCCACGGTAGGTTGCCAAAAGTGCTGAGAGAGACTTATATTATAAATAGATGCAAAATATCTGCCAAAATGTAGCTGTATAGTATTATATATAATATCCGAAATGAAAATGACTCAAATCTCTTCTTAAAAGTTACGCTGAATATAATCAGTTTAGAATAAATTTTGTTACAACGTTCAAGTAGAACATAAAATGTGTATTTCGTGACCTTATTGTAAACAAATTTTGCGAATACCTTATTGTTGACTGATATAGAACTTTTTTTTTTGTTGCGTAAATCTGTATTTACATTCGTCGGAGGCTGACTGCAAGGGAAAATGCATGATGTAGTGAATATATACCCTGGATAAAACTTAAGCGTTCCCAATACCACTTTCGTGTTTCTTCCAGGAGCAGTTATCCATGACAGTCAGGCTCTCACGACAACTTTCGCGCCTAATCGGAACACATTGTACACCTGTTTCCATGAGCAGACTTAGTTATAACAGGAAATATGTTGTGATGACTTCGTGGTAATTAATTTTAGACGTGACTCACGACCGTAAAATATTATTTCTTTTACTTTCCGCTGGCCAGACTTGGCACGGAAGAACGGAAAGTAAGGTATAAGTGACAGAGGAAAAGTTCCGCCCCGATTCTGTTGTGGTAAACGTCTACAGACCTAGTATTCGCGGCGCACTGTAGACAAAGCAATAATTGAGGAGGCTACTGCAGTAGACGTCTAGAACAGAAAGATAGTGAAAGAAAAGCGATCAAAAATAGCACAGCAGTGTTTCTACAAGATTTTACTGTTGACGGTTTCATTGCCGAAGTGAGTTGGGCCCTCAAATTATGTTTCTAACATCAGGAAATTTGAATTCCAATTTCATCATGTATTTCATAGTCTTTCATGCAGACCATTTAATTTCCGTCGGTGCAGTCCAACCACCAGCATTTCATTTATATTTTATTGATTGACATTTATTCATCCTCGAACTGTTTAGTTTTATGCCGACTTACAACAAAGTTTGTATATAATAATGCTACATTGAACCTTCCAACAAGATATGTATGTAAAATAAAAGTGGGCATTTTATCTTAATTTACGTATTTCCCTTATATTCCTAATGTTTTGTTGTGCACCTGTTATTTTTCCTAAGTCATAATTTCTTTATTCTACGTCCAAACGATTGCGGACTCATCGAGAGAACTGAATAGCATAAAGAAACCATTTAAATAATATTTATCATGAATTTAAGGTTCTTTATGACTCTGATTAATTATGGGAATACAAATCAGTAACCCATTTCATATTAGCTTGTGAAAGGTCTGCGATACCAGCATATACAGCAGATAATTTGTCAGCCACAATACAATGTAATTTATTGGCTAGCATGGCGGATTACGTTTCATGTTTGGTCCCTGTGCTGTACTGTGTTTAACCCAGGTTTTGTACAAGGTTTAAGCCAGCCAGTCATAATACATATTTAGAACTTCAGGTATTCCTTTTGGCCAATGATAATGCTTGATGACGATTAAGGCTTCATACTGTTTAAATACTTGTAATATTACGTTATTGAGGTTGAAATGTGTCTTTCAAAAAACGATGCCGAAAATATATACTATGACACTGTTCCGATAAAATATGAAAGCAGATTTAGGAAACACATAACACTGTCCTCAGAGTAAAAAGAAATGTAATCTCATGTTCCCTTATTATTTCCCTGTTTTTCTTAATATTTATAACAAATTAAATTTTATAAATTATAGATAAAATAAAAATACCAGTTAAATTAAACATGTGACACGCTTACTCGGAAAGGCAAATTCGAGTCAAATGACAAGCTTTCCGGAAGCGTACTTGCTGTCTGGATAGTGAGCAGCCCAAAGGAAGAACTTGAGCAGAACTTTAGAAAAGTTAGCCACGGACAGACTATAACTGCTGTGAATCCAGCGGAAAGCCAGCAAGGCAAACGCCCGTTTATCACGCGCCTTCTTGCGTCACAGGAAGTTCATCGGGTCTTCGTGGACCGCAGCAGGAAGATTTTTCGAAGAGACACTTCGACAATGGAAGTCGTGACGCTCCCCTCGAAGACTTTCACGCCGGGATGCGGTCAGTCTACCACAAGATGCTAACATTTTATTTTGCAGATACCTTTCACTTTTGTCTGCCCGAGCATGCCGCCTTCAGATTGACAATAGCGGAAGTTCTCTCAGCCGAAGAAATTTTGTGCCACATTTTCGTAGCAAATTTTGTGCGCAGCATACTATAAACATCCAGAGAAAATATTTGCACCATTATATTTCCTGGGCTGCAATATCACACTTTTTCAAACTAGAATTACACCTCTAAGAAATGATTCGCAAATTTACCGTGTTAAAAAAGCACGACTAGTAAACATTTTTATCCTCCAGGAAGGAGCGCTACGCTACTAACTTTGATCTCGAAAGTTCCTCATTTATACAAGATGTGTTTTTAATAACATGTCCAAATTCAAACCACAACATCGATTGACTAATGTAAACAAAAGTCTTAGTAAAAAAGGTTTTTGGAAAGGTCAGCAAGTATTTTTTAATTTAAGTTGAAGTTAGGCAAAACAATGCAGGGCGTTTGCCGCTATAACTACCCACTTTCGCAACAAGTTGCATACCACGAAGGCGAACAGAATTGGCTCATCGTGCAGGAAATAAAATGCAAACACTTCTGGCAGTCAGTACCACTGAATTGCTAATCTGCCACACACGTGTACTAACAAGCAACCACTAGCGGCACCCACGTGCCTCGAGTTTAAGGTGCCCTATGTGCAGGCGCTCTTCGCAGTGGAGTTATTATAGTTAATGTCCAGTTAACGAGCTTTTATCTTCTGGCGAGTCAGTGGAATGCACTGCTATTTTACTGCCAGGTCAGTGCAATTCGTTAGGAATCAGTCGAAATCATTGTTTAATCAGTGAACACCAGCAGCTAAAATAATAAGTAGAATTTTACTGATTCAAGTGAAGCATTTTCAACAGATCTGCAGTCAAATTTGCTGATTTGAAGCAGTAAAATTTTTTAGAGCGTGAAAAACTAAGTGTGAACATTCGTGTTTAACTGGAACAATTAACTCTAATTCTCAGAATCTCAGCTAAAGACACTATAATGCCGCATTTGTAAAAGATAAGCAAGAAAATATTCTTAAAAGAAGGAAAACTTTATTCTACATGCATGTATGAGCAGAGTATCATAAATGTGATGAAATAAGTGTAAACTTCGCTAATCCCGTTCCTGCTAATGTGATCAAGGAAAAGGGTAAAAATTCGAATTCTAATAGCCGAATTACAAATAAAGGTAGCATGGAATGTTGATGGCGCTTAAAAGCTGAAGTCTTCGCACCGACGAAGGTGGAACTGGGTAGAGATGGGGAAGTGTTGCAAGGCAACGGTCGGGTGAAAGGGAGTATACAGAGAAAACGCACAGGCCAAAGGCAGCTCCGTTGTGACCCATATGCGAAAGTCCAGAGGACCCTGCCGGGATTCGATCCCTGCTCATCACGACATTGAGAGGGCAGCAGCTTTACTAACTCCTACGCCAGCGTCGCCACCTCGTTCAATGAACACAGCATTTAAAATAAAGTATTGTGTATATATGTCGCTAGTCATTCTACCAGTCAGTGCTGCTGTATTTTATGTCACAAGTTAAGAAGTTATTGTCCTTATTCCTTCTTCTCCTTTTATGCTTGTGTTAAAATGCCTATAAAGATTCATGTCTCTCAGTAATGTACCGATAGTTATGTGGGCGTATGCAATTTAATAGTCAATTAAATGTTTTAATTTATAAATGGCGAAATCATTAAAAAACGCGTTGTTAGAGAAATGAGCTATTCGGTACTATATATTAAGTCCATCTGATAGATCAAGTATTCTATCTCAAGTACCTTAATTTAGGAAAGAAGGAGGCGTAAGACTACTTTTCATTTAAATTCCTGAAAAATCATTATCATTTAGATGGAGATTCTGGTTAATCTATCTGCATTAAAGAAAATAAAAATTGTAATTATTATTTAAATGTCCTTTAAATACCTATGAATGTCAGAACATTTTTTTTTTTGGGAAGTAAAGCTTGAAACCTCTGTTAGGTACTTTCTTTATCCTACAGTACAATCAAAATTGTTCGTGTATGACTCTGGCTTACTTACTAAAATATCATAACTGTTAACAGTTGTTTGGCACTGAGTAGTTAGTAAAGAACTTACAACAAAATTTGTCCTCGAAATCTGTTGTAACACAATCAGTTATACTTATATGATAGACATTTTCACTTCTCATTGGCAGAAGTGTTATTATAAAAACAATTAACGACTGCATGGTTTTGCTCAAAAATACTCAAGGCCGAACGTGCTTTCAGATTGCAGTTACCAGGAAACTACGTGACAGCCAACTCATTGATGGAATATTTAGTCATGTTGGGTAGATTCAGAAACATTACCTATACATAGCCATCATCAAGAAAGTGTGACGCCTGGGCAACCATGCAATCATGGCCGCAGAGTACACGCGCATTTTCATAATTCTGAATATTTCTGGCCATAAGCTAGTCTGTGAGGCGAGTGTTCAAAGGCTTATCCGCAGTAAGAATGACCTTGCTAAGGGAAGAACGTCACGTAGGTAACTGACAAGCTCCGCGTCCCTTTCAGGCCCTATCCAATTACGTTAAAAATAACTATACGTTTACCATTTTTATCCAAGAAAGAGTAACGAAACTCTAAAAATTTCAGCAGAGAAGTGACAAATGAACAGTTATGTAAACGGGCTTCAGAGTAGCGGCAACCAAACTTTTTGTACCAGCAAAGGAATGTTCTGTTAGTATTGTTATAGTTTTGTTTGTTGCGGGTACAATCCAAATACCGTTGAGGTTGTTCTGCTAAAGAAATATCTGTTCTGTAGGAGGAACATAATGCTCTGTTGTAAGAACTATATTCATAATTGCAGATACAATCACAGACAGGAACACAGTAAACAGTTCTGCTGCATTTACTATTTACGTTAACAATATTTAGATGGTACCTACAACCAAACAGATTGCAGATTTTTATCTCTTTATGAATAGTCGAGATGGATTATGGGTGTATAAATTTGTTTCCTACAGCAATATTTATTTCTCAGTGCACAAACACACGCAATGCGATTCGCTTTGGCCTTGCAGAAGAAGTTCCACGTTGCTCGCACAACGCCACAACGTCTCGCCGTCCCTCGCGACGTACACACTAGTTACTGTGAAAGTGTCGCTCTGCCTGATTCCACAATGCAGGAGAAAATGTACCTCTAGGTACGAAGTATCCGGGCACGGTGGGGTCGACGGACCGAAGAGAAAACATCTCCGATCGATGTCGTCATCTGCTCGGTGTTTTCTCTTCCTGTGGGCGGAGGAAGAAGACAGACGAACTGATACTGTATTTTGAATACGCGGGGTGGAGAACGCATGCCCCCAGTTGCGCGGTCACCAATCTATGAACACAAACATCGACTTCTTTTTCTGCCCGTAGCACTGTGAAAACGACACAGCTTAAATGAATGATTATCACATTTATACGTGCTTTAAAATTTTAGTGTGATTCCTCTAAACAAATATCAATGATTGCAGAATAATGACTTTAATATATATTTTTATAAACGCGAGAGTCTTCCGGAAAACATACATAAACGAGTCTCGGTTTGATTACGTAATTTTGACAGTTGTGGTGACAATTCAGGAGTCAATGTTGTGTACAAGTGCAGACGACGTAAACCAGTCTACCTCATCTTGAGGCAAAAGATGCCAGCATTAAAACTACTTGTATTTTTTTTTGTACAAACACTCGTGGGAACGAAAGAAAGGTTTATAAAAATAAGAATGAAATCGGTCGTAATCGTGTAACTTCCGAAAAAATTGACCGATTTCANATATATATATATATATATATATATATAGACTTTTAATGGTTCTCAAAACATTCAAAATAGTTTTACTGAAAATAGTTATGTTAACAGCGTACTGACACCTCAAGGCTTACTGTTCTGGGGTAGGGGGATTGTCCAATTTCATGTTGATTCACAGGTTTCCAAAAACTGAACTACGACTAACCAGTCATCTGAGTATGTTATTGTGTTCTTCGCCTTTACCTTTTTGTATTTTCTAGGCGCCCGTCTTGCGATTAATATTAGTGTGAAGTTTGAATGCTTACAATATATTATGACTAAAATCTCTATGGGGCAGTTTCATGATTTTTTTTTATATAACAGTAATAAAACTGAAAACAAATGCGGCATCAGTCCTCACAGCTGAGTTGAAAGGTACTGTACACTTCATTGTAATCTTTAACCGCGTATAGTGGCGACTGTCGCTTGAACCTGAACAATTGTCATGGAAGTAGTCGTAACCAGCTGGAAGTTGCGTTACAAGAGCCGCATTGGATAAACCATGCACTGTGAAACTACGTATTCAGTTTCAACGTCAGCAATTTCTTTCGGAAAATGGGACAGACGACGTGTTTTGTATCTGGTGCTTCTTCCAGGCACATCTCGGGTAGGGCTTCACCCCACTTCCCTTCGTCATGCGTATACCGGCTGCTGCCACTGCGGAGAGATTTTGTCACATAAGTTAATAATCTGGGAATAATAAGTCTGAGAATTCATGTTATTGGGGAATACTAGTCACACCCGTTTTATGGCATGTTCGTACACCGTAAATGATTGCAATAAAATGTCAATTTTACTTACGGCTCGACTTTAACACCTATGCAGAAAAACTTCGTTTTCGTGTCATAATTACAGTTTCACAGTAATTACTGAAAATTCCTAACTTAACAAAATTTACAATTTATGCATAGGTTAACATTTTTTGTATTTAATTTTACTGCGTGTTATTTACTAGTTGCAAAAAGGCGGGAACCTATTGATATTTTAACTTTATATTGTGTTGTTTGTGAGCGTTTAAAAAGAGCTTTGCTGGTTGAAATTTACGTATAATTAGTGCACCCGCGGAAGATTAGTTCGCCTTCACGGAAAAATCGCTCTGGTGGAAACAGTGACCTTGAAAATACCTTGACCTAGTATAATGCTACAGAAACTTTTCGGGAGGTTGGTGTCGCGCCACTCTTTGCATGTTGGCCGTTGCAATAAGTCGGGATGAGAAACTGCCCCACCGCCGATCCCTAGTCCCTCTCCCCCTCTCCGCCCACTTCGCGAGGTGATAATACTTGTTCTCTCTGGCCGTGACCATGCAGCGTCGGTCAAAGGCGGTGGCGCCACCGCCTGGAAGGCTGTGCTGCTTTATTTAGCGCAGACGTTTATCGCTGTTGCGATGTTCGCAGCGTAAGGCCCGTATCACACCGGGATGTCACAGATACTAACTTCTCGACAGTCTCAACAGGGATGTTGAAATGTTAGTACTTATTTCATGCATCAATCGTTGCGTTTCAATAAAAATATCAGGAGAAAAGGGCGGCCGGGAGTCCAGCCTTTTGTTCGGGATTGTATCACACGTGGCTTATTTGTTACTTTATACCGTGATTACAATACTTTTCACAAAATGAGTCCCAAATGGCACGTCGATTTTGTATTTATACAACAAACGTATTCGGGTCAAAGTTATGCATTTCACAAAACCACACTGTAAAAAGATTCAGGGTAAACTTCCTGAATATTAATGGAAGTTTTTAACGTATATACTTTCTGGAAATAACACCGCATATCAGGGTGTAAATATGTGAATGTTACTATACGAAGTTGGGAACTTTCCTACGTATTTGACTCTTACTAGAGCAACTGTAGGAGCGTTACCATGGCTGTATGGAAAAAAATTAACCGTTAGCGCTTTGTCACTGTAAGTATACACCGATGTGGTAAATTAACAAATATTTTCTTAGAGAGTGTGCTCGCGGCAGTGGCAGTGCTGCTAGTTAGTATCTGAATGTGAGGCACATTATGTCACTTCACGTATCCTGTTGGGAGCGCTGCCAGTCGTGCAGTGATGGCTGCCTCAGCAGCCGGATTGGCTGCGATGCACGAGCAACAGCGCTGCCAAGTGTGAGATGCACGAACTAGTTCAATGTCACGTACTAGGAAGCGCTGACATCAGAGGTTCAGTGCCATCCCAGTGTGATATCAGTCTAAGCCTGAAACTCATTTCCGTCGGCTGGCATTATTTTTCGCCTTCTCACTCATATATTGAAATGCATAGTAAATGATGCTCATTATTACCAGGCTGCTACCATGTGGCAACGTTCAAGAATTGATCTTTTATTATGAATTAATGTGGGCCTATTCATTAATTCATTAAAATTAAAATAATTTCATTGTACGGTGTATTCAATCTTAAGAACATCTCGCTATTTAGTTTTTATGCATAAACTGATACTGTTGTTTCGAAGAAATAATCACTTAATCCGTTAATATGACTTTAAAATATATATGTACATTCGTAAAATATTTCATGCCAATTAACCACTACCGCCGCTTTCGCTGACCAAGCTCCTTCTATTAGAACATCAGAGAGTATATCTAACAGAGTTACATTTCTTCCACAGTGAAGAAAGAGGTAGAATACCGAATTAGTGTACTAGGTAAAATCACTCAAATTCTTCCTTCATCATGATGAAATTCATCGGCTCTCCACGGTTGTTATTTTATTTCCGTCACTTTATAAAAATAATTTGCCTAGTTTTCCACTGATATGAGAGCATAAATTTGAATTACTAATATATATTAATAATTGAATTTCAGTTAATTTTTTTGGAATCACTATATACGACTTTCGATTTGTGTTGTAGGGTCTTATTAATGTAGAACTTCAGCTGGGCCTACATTGCTTTATTAAGATTGAGCTCAATAAAACACTAATTTTCAAGAATATATTCAACACCCTGAATATGCCATCACAGGGGCACGTAGGTTGGTACAGGCACAAGACATGGTAGTATATATACAGAAAACATTAAAATATTGTACCACACCAAGCATGCTTTGCAGGGTACCAAAACTTGCAAGATGTATTAAATATGGTGTTGTACCACTCGTAGCATAGAAACAGATGGCGAAACGATCAAGCATGGAGGCATAGACACGTTGAAAGTTCTCCTGTGGAATATCCTGCCCCAGCTGCCGACACTGATCCTCCAAATTCACCGTAGTTGCCACAGGCCTAAGTTGCCGTCCAATCTGATCACAAATGATCTCGATAGGCAAGAGGTCTGGGGAACTTGCTGGACAAGGAAGCATGTTGACATCACGAATGCAGGCCAGAGATACCCATGATGTGTAAGGCCGGGCATTATCCTCCTGAAAAATGGGGTGGGTTTATCAAGCTGCAGCAGGAGGGGGAGCGCACATGGTAGCAGAATTTCCTGGACGTATCGCCACGCCGCCATGGTTCCTTCAGTCATCACCAGTGGAGTGCGGGAATCGTAGGAAATGACACCCCACACCATGACACGTCTGGTTGGAGCAGTGTGCCGCTCCAAAATGAAGCGTGGATCACGGCGCTGGCCAGGACATTTCCAGACTTGAATACTGTGGTAATCTGTATCCAGGCAAAATAATGATTCGTCTCTGACGACCACCACTCGTTACCAATCCGCAAGCTACCATGCTGCCCGTTCCTGGCAGAAGGTCACACATACTCGGCGGTGGTCAGGTCGTAATGGCGAAGAGTGAAGAGATTTTAGCGGCTATTAACACTGAGGTCTTCAGAGCGGTAAAAATGGTACCGTCGTAAGGGATGCCACAACGATGGTACTGGTGGACACAGGTGTATCCCCAGCGACGTCCGTGGAGTGCTTATAGGCTGTCGCACGATGAAATGATTCTACCTGCTGGTGATCCACGGAGGTCGACCCAAGACTTCTCGACGGGTGTGTGTAGTATCTTGTTCTTACTGTATCCAACACTGACTTACAAGTGTAGGCAGAACGGTTTAGGTAGCGAGTAATGCGCCAAATCGTTCAACATACCTCTCGGAGGACGACGATGTAGCCCCTCTCAAACTCATCCAGCTGGGCAATGGCTTGTCGAATGCACCGTCAGGGTATATTGCGTGTTCACTGAACTTGGCTCTGTGGCTCACACTGCTACTAAGGCCTTATTCGGTGTCTTGCAGCTACGAATGGTGGAGGGACATGTATGCCCCCTAGTGGCACATCCGCAGAAGCAAACCGCATTAAACGCAAATTGTATACCTGTCGGGCTATGAAGTTACTATTTGACAACCTTCGTTGTACTCGCACGATTCGTTCATTATGATAAACGTTTTTTGCAAATTAGTGTGCACTGATTCACAAAATTATACTTGAAGCACCCTAAAATAATGGTCCAAATTGAACGTGATTTGGTACAGGTGAATGTAACCTCTGGATGTGCAAATTATTACAATTTACATCATATGTGAAACCCAGAACGGCCACCAAAGTGTATTAGTGGTTCCACAAAGTGTTATGAGGCGTGTTTGGAGCGTCACACATTCGAGCAATACAGAGAAGGAAGGTAAGCGAATACAGAATATGCCTGACAATCACATTATACAGCATTGCCAGCGCTTTACGGAGTTTGATAGCGGCCGCGTTTTAGGTCTGCATGAAGCTGGTCGATCGTATCATGCGATTGCCAGGCAGGTGGGGCATTCCGATGCCACAGTGGCCAGATGCTTAAGCCAATGGGTACGTGAGGGTACCCACGCACGCCGTCAAGTTTCCTGATCGACCAAGACAGGCCATAACAAAGGTAATCGCCGAACTGTGCGCAAAGCATTACGCAGCCTCTTGACATGCGTGCCTGTCATCCGGACACATATAATGGACATTCCACAACATCCCGTGTCCTCATGCATCATGTAAGGCGCCGGCCCATGTGTACGTTGTTGTTGTTAAGGGGGCTCCATTGCAAAATATTGTTTATAGAATCAGTGTTTTCACGTATAAGCATATCTTAGAAAATAAATTTTCTGGGAATACGACATTTTTCTGAAACCCTGATTAAGTTCTACTTACAAAATACTCCTTCGTCTCGTGCAAATAAAAAATATTAACCGTGTCTGGAAAATTACATCAAAGGGACAGTGCACAGGATTCTTGCAATATTATATAGTATATTAACCATTTCTTACCAGGCATTACCAACACACCTATTTTAACCCTGTTTCATTCACACTGATTATAACGAAATATTATAACTTATAGATAGAATATACATAAAAGTTATTTCTAACTAATTATAAGGTACTTTTAGGTTAATACAAGTATAAAACGCTTGTAATACGTGACATATTTAGAAAACAAACCGGCGCGTCATACATAGAGTGATTTTTGAAAGGTTTGATTTGAAAAG
Organism: Clitarchus hookeri; assembly: GCA_002778355.1. Taxonomy (NCBI): domain Eukaryota; kingdom Metazoa; phylum Arthropoda; class Insecta; order Phasmatodea; family Phasmatidae; genus Clitarchus; species Clitarchus hookeri. The sequence continues at coordinate 23,782 of NQII01008075.1, read as the reverse complement.
TGTGAAGAAACCGTGAATAGACTTCACTGCCAATGTTGTGGAAAGCCATGCCATCGTTGAGCTTTGCATCAAGTTGTGGTAAATCAGAGAGTAAGAATTCAGGTCACCTCTTGTAGTAATCCGATAGATCCTGACGGCACAACAGGACGCCAGTGACTTTCTGCATCCTCATGTACGTACATATTACCTCACAGGAGAAAGAATTCCGGTACAGTCTTTCAAAAAAACAACACCCGTACACATACGGCATATGTGTCTATTGAATACTTATGTCTTGTTGAAGTACTCTCGTGGCCAGCAAGGCATTAATATTTTTCCCCGAGAGAACCATGTGTGCTATGAAAGAAAATCATTGTTAATGGTTACGGAAACTATTTAGTTGATACTTTCCAAAGAGAACTTTAGTTACTGGTAAAAAAAAAACAGACTATGGTGCACAATAACACGTAGTCTGATACATATTAGAGCCATTTAGTGGTCATTATTGAAAAGATATTTACTGGCTGTCACCTAATATTTATTTGACAGCAATCAGCATTCGTGACGTTCAGGGTAAAATATTTTGCTATGATTGCAAAACTACATCCCTTATATTCCCCTCATACTCGCTGGCGTATTGAAATTGGCAACCTTCTGTCTGGCCACAAATAGTTCGTGTTCCTCTACTTGCAACAGGGTTAAGAACTAATTCATGGAGGATATTCTTAAATAATTAATAATGGCTTAAATACTTACTTTATTCCAAGTAAGTAAATGTTACACACAAATGGCTCCAAATAACAAACTTCCCGTTAGGTAAAGTGTTTAGGCCATGGCGCGTGTGCCACGTGATAGAGGCTATCCACGGTAAAGTGAGCACTTTTGAAATCCCTCTCATTTGAAATAATAATCAATAAATATATTTTATTTTAGCCTTAGACGTTAACTTCCGAGTGAGGTGGAATATGGAAACTGTTTTTATTACCTACATGGCAATATTTATTTTAAAAAGTGGTTAAAGGATAAAAAAAATGGCTTAAATAAAAAAGTAACTAGGACCTCGAAAGTACTCAATTTACCGTGATCAGCCCATAGAACTGTGTAATAAGCATTCTCCAGTCAATATCTTCAACGCGGTAACGCGCTGAGCTCGCATTCGAGCGGACCTGAGCTCATATTTCTGGTCCAACCATCGTGAATTTTGTTTTTTTATTGTTCTAAGCCATACCTATCAACCTAATCCTAAAACCCACAAAACACTTTTGTGAGCCGCACCAACCAGCATTGCTGNTGATAGAGGCTATCCACGGTAAAGTGAGCACTTTTGAAATCCCTCTCATTTGAAATAATAATCAATAAATATATTTCATTTTAGCCTTAGACGTTAACTTCCGAGTGCGGTGGAATATGGAAACTGTTTTTATTACCTACATGGCAATATTTATTTTAAAAAGTGGTTAAAGGATAAAAAAAATGGCTTAAATAAAAAAGTAACTAGGACCTCGAAAGTACTCAATTTACCGTGATCAGCCCATAGAACTGTGTAATAAGCATTCTCCAGTCAATATCTTCAACGCGGTAACGCGCTGAGCTCGCATTCGAGCGGACCTGAGCTCATATTTCTGGTCCAACCATCGTGAATTTTGTTTTTTTATTGTTCTAAGCCATACCTATCAACCTAATCCTAAAACCCACAAAACACTTTTGTGAGCCGCACCAACCAGCATTGCTGCTAGCATTGTAATATTGTTGCTTCAACTAACGAACGCGTTATTTCCTACCAACACACTGGATTTATTGGAGACGATAAAAGTAATTTTGTGGTTGCCACTAAATACTGACACGACACGAAAATTTTGTTAGTGCTACAAATTTTTTTGAGAGGTCTATATCGGTAAAAGAATTCTATGGCCACAAACAACATTTTCTGTCATTAAAAACGGGTTTTTCAGTGTGTGATCAGCTCAGACGTCAACTCCGATGCGGTGCCGATGCGGAATGTCGATAACCAGTTATTACANCAGTGTGTGATCAGCTCAGACGTCAACTCCGATGCGGTGCCGATGCGGAATGTCGATAACCAGTTATTACACCTGTAAGCCGAAATGCGTCAGGAGATGATTAAAACAGCTGCGCGACTCTCTCCAGGCTTCAGAGGTTACTGCATCCTACTAATGTAGGATTAGCAGTATGCCCGTTCTGCTAACGTGGTCTGAACTGTGATCGTTGCAGTAAGGTCACATGTCCTTTTACCTTTCAACTCCCGCAGATTCATTTTATTTCCAGTACACGTAGGTAATTAAATATTTTTCCCATGAGTGTAGTATACGTTAAAACGAATTACAATACGATATACGTCCTACGTATACTTTTAGCAATTTATTTTGGGTGTTTTGATGACTTATCTGTTCCCCGTGTTCACTAATGTTATAACTTTAACTTAATAATTTAGTCCTAACTTAGGGTGCATTTCTCAACCAGCCACTGCCAAATGTCCCCATAAGACAATATTGTATAGGATGAGTGTAAAAGTATGCCCCAACTTTGAAAGTCTATAATATCACAACCAAACCATCTACAGCCTTGGTTTACCAATCAAATGAACCGTGGAACTGTGAGTTTGTTTACCATATCTTCATAAATGTTCAATGTGACCACCACGAGCGGCCCGAACGACATATACGTGATACTCAAACTCGTTCCACACTCTTGTCAGCATGTCTGGTGTTACGGTTTGGATGGCGTCCGTAATTCTCGTTTNAGTCTGATACATATTAGAGCCATTTAGTGGTCATTATTGAAAAGATATTTACTGGCTGTCACCTAATATTTATTTGGCAGCAATCAGCATTCGTGACGTTCAGGGTAAAATATTTTGCTATGATTGCAAAACTACATCCCTTATATTCCCCTCATACTCGCTGGCGTATTGAAATTGGCAACCTTCTGTCTGGCCACAAATAGTTCGTGTTCCTCTACTTGCAACAGGGTTAAGAACTTATTCATGGAGGATATTCTTAAATAATTAATAATGGCTTAAATACTTACTTTATTCCAAGTAAGTAAATGTTACACACAAATGGCTCCAAATAACAAACTTCCCGTTAGGTAAAGTGTTTAGGCCATGGCGCGTGTGCCACGTGATAGAGGCTATCCACGGTAAAGTGAGCACTTTTGAAATCCCTCTCATTTGAAATAATAATCAATAAATATATTTTATTTTAGCCTTAGACGTTAACTTCCGAGTGAGGTGGAATATGGAAACTGTTTTTATTACCTACATGGCAATATTTATTTTAAAAAGTGGTTAAAGGATAAAAAAAATGGCTTAAATAAAAAAGTAACTAGGACCTCGAAAGTACTCAATTTACCGTGATCAGCCCATAGAACTGTGTAATAAGCATTCTCCAGTCAATATCTTCAACGCGGTAACGCGCTGAGCTCGCATTCGAGCGGACCTGAGCTCAGATTTCTGGTCCAACCATCGTGAATTTGGTTTTTTTTATTGTTTCTAAGCCATACCTATCAACCTAATCCTAAAACCCACAAAACACTTTTGTGAGCCGCACCAACCAGCATTGCTGCTAGCATTGTAATATTGTTGCTTCAACTAACGAACGCGTTATTTCCTACCAACACACTGGATTTATTGGAGACGATAAAAGTCATTTTGTGGTTGCCACTAAATACTGACACGACACGAAAGTTTTGTTAGTGCCACAAATTTTTTTGAGAGTTCTATATCGGTAAAAGAATTTTATGGCCACAAACAACATTTTCTGTCATTAAAAACGGGGTTTTCAGTGTGTGATCAGCTCAGACGTCAACTCCGATGCGGTGCCGATGCGGAATGTCGATAACCAGTTATTACACCTGTGAGCCGAAATGCGTCAGGAGATGATTAAAACAGCTGCACGACTCTCTCCAGGCTTCAGAGGTTACTGCATCCTACTAATATAGGATTAGCAGTATGCCCGTTCTGCTAACGTGGTCTGAACTGTGATCGTTGCAGTAAGGTCGCATGTCCTTTCAACTCCCGCAGATTCATTTTATTTCCAGTACACGTAGGTAATTAAATATTTTACCCATGAGTGTAGTATACGTTAAAACGAATTACAATACGATCTACGTCCTACGTATACTTTTAGCAATTTATTTTGGGTGTTTTGATGACTTATCTCTTCCCCGTGTTCACTAATGTTATAACTCCAACTTAGTAATTTAGTCCTAACTTAGGGTGTATTTCTCAACCAGCCACTGCCAAATGTCCCCATAAGGCAATATTGCATAGGGTGAGTGTAAAAGTATGCCCCAACTTTGAAAGTCTATAATATCACAACCAAACCACCTACAGCCTTGGTTGACCAATCAAATGAACCATGGAACTGTGAGTTTGTTTATCATATCTTCATAAATGTTCAATGTGACCATCACAAGCGGCCCGAACGACATATACGCGATACTCAAACTCGTTCCACACTCTTGTCAGCATGTCTGGTGTTACGGTTTGGATGGCGTCCGTAATTCTCGTTTTGAGGTCGTCAATGTTAGCCGGCAATGGTGGACGAAACACTTGATCCTTTATGTACACCCATAGAAAAAAATCCCACGGGGTAAGAACTGGGCTACTTGGAGGCCAGTGATGAAGAGCCTGGTCACCAGCTGTTCCTCGACCAATCCAGCGTTGCGGCAACGTCTCGTTCAGGTATCCGCGAACAGTTAGGTGCAAATGGGGTGGCGCACCATTCTGCTGGAAAATTAAGTCCCCCGCCACCTCTTCTAACTGAGGAAACAACCACTCTGTAAGCATGTCCAAATAAGGGATTCCAGTAACAGTGG
>NQII01008075.1:0-18535 GCA_002778355.1 Clitarchus hookeri | reverse complement strand
AGGGGTGGCACGAGAAGCCTTGGGTTGCCATGGATGTTGAGAGGCTATAAGAGACGCATCACCCATCCTTTCCAGAAACCGGTAAGTAGGTTGGGCTCGGTTACTATAGCCTAGTACTGCCACACCGCCTCAAGTGTCCAACCTACGCTCCTCCCACCGGAGTGACCGTACGATCTCCCCCCCTGTCTTTGGATGCAGCATAAAACACGTTCACTTTGGGGGAAGCGCGCTCGTGTTCGGTGGTTTCATGTGGAGGCTCCTGAACCCATATCCGCACGTTGTGCCGGTTCACCTTACCATTTGTATGGAGCGTCGCTTCATCGCTAAAAACAAGCTTAGACATGAAGGCATCGTCAACCTTCGTTCTGGGCACATAAAGGAAACATCAGACCGTCCCATTCACATTGACGTGTCGAATGCGAGCTCGCTTCCCGTTACCACCTCAAAGCGTCACCATATGTAAAAGTAACATTTCGATGAGCCTGATCACTTTATTCATGCTTATGTCAAGTGAATCTGTGACATTATTACAAAAATAAAATTTTACAAATTTTACAAGTCTTACACTTGTATGTATTAAAACAAGCAGAAAGTAAAATAAAAATTACAGCTATCACAAATTTTTACCTAACACTTTTAAATCAACGTGAAGGCGTGAAACCACTTTCAGTCCGCCGTCATCAACTTTACTGGGTGCATACCNTCATCGCTAAAAACAAGCTTAGACATGAAGGCATCGTCAACCTCGTTCTGGGCACATAAAGGAAACATCAGACCGTTCCATTCACATTGACGTGTCGAATGCGAGCTCGCTTCCCGTTACCACCTCAAAGCGTCACCATATGTAAAAGTAACATTTCGATGAGCCTTATCACTTTATTCATGCTTATGTCAAGTGAATCTGTGACATTATTACAAAAATAAAATTTTACAAATTTGACAAGTCTTACACTTGTATGTATTAAAACAAGCAGAAAGTAAAATAAAAAATTACAGTTATCACAAATTTTTATCTAACACTTTTAAATCAACGTGAAGACGTGAAACCACTTTCAGTCCGCCGTCATCAACTTTACTGGGTGCATACCANCTAACACTTTTAAATCAACGTGAAGGCGTGAAACCACTTTCAGTCCGCCGTCATCAACTTTACTGGGTGCATACCAGTAAGTTTTCCCGGTAATTAAATGCAGGTAGGAGCAGTAAGATTTTTCGAAGGTATATTTGAAACGTTCTAAATTAACCGTGAAGAGCATGCAGTATCTGTACTCACCGCTGTATGAGCTTGGAACTGGCCTGCAGCGCGGCGTAGCCGAACCCCGCTAGCCGCTTCGCCTGCTCGCTCTGGTCGTTGAAGGCGGCCACGTAGCGCGCTGGGTCGTCCCGGTCCAGCCACATGCCTACAAACACAAAGTGGCGAAATGGCCATAGTTTTGGACTGAAAGAAATAGTACAGTGTTAGGGACTATATGCCATAAATACAGAATGTTCCCAAATATGTGGGAAGTAATAGGGGAGTGGATAGTGCACCCCAAACCCATACAAAATGTCCCTATGAACATATGTCCTGAGGTAGATAGTTTTCTAATTACAGGCCTTCCAACCTTGTACCACGCGTTTTGGTAATAGTAGATCTTTTACGAGGTGTGCCTGTCAATGTGATCAGCTTGAATGGTGTGGCATTACCTGTCTCACACAGATGTATAAGCCATGAAGGACCAATCACCTGGCCTGTACGCTCCCTGGATCTTAATCCACTGGATTATTACCTGTGGGGGCATCTCGAGGCCATTGCTTATGTAACTTCAGTTCCGGGCATAGCAGTTATTCACCAGCGAGTGGAACAAGGTTGCCAGCAGATACGTGCAATTCCTGGAATATTTGAACGTGTCAGACTATCAATGATGCGGTGTGTTATGGTGTGCATTCAGGCACAAAGTGGACATTTTGAGCACTTCTTGTAGAGTGACGTATCACTGCTGGCGCACGTACATGGCTACAGTTACTCGATGGGATTGTGTCAGAAATAGTATTACGAATACATACAGTGCAACATTGGAAGGTCTGTAAATTAGTTTTCCAACGTATCAGCGCTTTTACAAAATTACAAATTTTGCGCTATTCAATCTATATTAGTTGCATTAAATACTGGTTGGAGTAAGTCCAGTGAACTTTCAAGCCATACCACTTTTCAAGGTCGTGCCGAAAAGTTTCTTTCAGATTATTTGTGTCACCTCGGAAATTATCGATATAAAAATTGCTATGTGACAAAAAAAAACAATGTATACATTTTATAGCACTCAAAAGTTAACGTCTGAGGCTATAACCAAATATAGTTTTTTAGTTATTATGCTTGTATGCTTTCTGGGAGGGCCATAAAAAGTGTTCATTTTACCATGAATAGTCTATATAAACAATCGTGCTAAACAAAGTGTTCAATCAAGCAATATGGTTGTGATAGGTATACTGGTGAAGTAGAATATGGAAATGTCTTACTGTGCAGCTGGCATGCACACTGTACCCTATATTCCCTTTAAGTTTGATACTGTTTAAAAGTTGCAAGCGTATTTTTTTAATACTTACATGACTTATTGCTTTGATTTTGTCTGCGATTTGGTTTTCCACTAAAACTATGATTGCTACAAAAAAACACACACTCTTTCTTGCAGAGACAGTTTACTTCATACAACGGATGAACTTCCGGCGATATTTGAAGTGTGTCTGCGGCAACTAGACTTGCATTAAACTATGTCATATTGACGGTATATTTACATTATATGAGTCAAACTTTTTTCAAAGCACTCCAAGTATAACTTATTTAGTTGTTTGCCAAATAAATCATACACCACACGAAATGTATGCGTCTGTTAACATTAACATAACTCATATATGGTTAAATAAAATTTTCACTCTTATTTTGTATATCAATTCTAATATTTACATCATAGTCGATATGAATCAAAGCAAAGAAAAAATATATATTTTTTAATAATGGCTAGAAAGGAATAGATTTTACGCAATATATTATTAAACTGAGCTTAATTGTGTTATTTGTATTACTATTTATTGCTGATATACGTATTTACGTTTTAATGTGTGACATCATTCGGCGTTCATCTTGAATGTGGGTTGCCTTGATTTTGACCCTATACCCGTGACCTTGACCTCTTGACAATGACTTTGGAATAACCTTAAAGTGGAAATATAATGAAAAATCACAAAAGTTCGGGTATTAAAATCGGGGCAAAATTACATCATGGATCACGACCACCAACTTGTAAATCCATGACCTTGACCTTGAACCCATGCCACCTTGACCTTGATCCAGGCAAACTAAAAATTAAAAAAATACAAAAGAAGCATAAATATATTATATACCCCGGCCACCTTCCTGGGTATCCGTGACATAGACTTTGATATGGAACATTACATCAATGAACCCAACCACCTCGTTGGGTGGCCTTTACTTCAACCCTAGGTAACCATAACCTCGAAAAAATACGAAAATTATGAAAGTGTCTTTAGTCAGATATATTTTCCTTCAATTGTGTTTTTAAAAACTGATGATCGTAACTTATCATTTCCTTTAGCAATCTCTTTTTTTATGCACACACACTCTTCAGTTCAATCGTTTCTTACAATATTTTCCACCCATCAGTTAACGAAAAAATATATTCGTAATAACCCCAGAGGAAGATTATTTTTGTACTTTCGAGATAAGTATCTTGAAGCTTAATAGTCACAAGTATTTATTCTCATTGGTGCTTGTTTGAAACACTATTCCAGTAAATTTGTGACGTAACCTTTAGAGGCTTGAATCGAATATATCAGAAAAAATATACAGAAATTATCCCTTCGGGGTTCAACATCGGGTCACCTGACTTATCAATTCATGACCTACAAACTGCCCCCAATAATGACTTTTATCATACTTCAAATAGTTCCAAAACATTTTCTACTGTAAAGAAGGCTACGCAGAAGTATGTTGCAGCAAGTTCTGGGGAAGGAGTCAAATTGGCGATACCGATTGACCTTCAATTCAACTTTTCACCTGCAATTTGAGGGCGCCACCGTAAGACACCCTTAAATGTCAGTGACGTAGCGACGTTAGACAGCTGGTAAAAATTTTTTAATAATTTATAAACTTATATTTAAAGCCCTATGTCAACATTCGACACTATATATGTGTGGCGGAGAACGCGGACACTTGATATTCCCTGGTAAAAGAACATGTAATGGCTGAAAAATCTATATTTTTAAAACCATGTGTGAACTTACTACATCTATATTTGTAGCGCAAAACACCAACAACCTCACTTAGAATCGCGGAAGGGACGAAAAATAGCGAAAGGAAACTCTCTATTTTTCGTCCCTTTCTTGATCTTAAGTGAGAAATATGTTCAGCCAGGCGTTTAGTCGGAGTAACTACTGGGTGAGTTGCAGGTTGGAAGGGAAGTGATAATCTGCGCAGACTAGCCTTTCCTCACGCTGTTCAACTTGTTATGATGTGATCAGGCCTTAGCTGAACGGCCTGCCTGATCACATCTTCAAACATGGAACCAGGACACGAGCGTGATTGCAACAACACCTTGCGAAAAACAGTTGCAGTGATCCCCTCCATCAGCCAGTAAACGAGGCCGAAAATATTAAACAATTCGCCCGATATAGGCCAGCGTAACACCGGGAGCGGCGTCTTTTGTCGTCGACCCGACCAGAGAGAAGACCACTGAAGATGGGTGTGTCCGGCCGTCGGTAACTGCCTCCTGGAATCAGCCTCCGGCAACATGAGCAAAGTGGGGACTTGCCAATTAGACTGTAATAGTAATAGCGTGAGGTAATAAATCTTAATATAATTAATAAGCATATTGGTATTCAATTTAAGCTCCCCCGATCAATAGTCACGTAAATATTAACTGTATAATCTTTATGTTCAATAAACCTCATCTTATACTGCTGTGCTGTACCTAATCATGACTCATTATTGAGCTACGCTCTTAGACACTTTCATGTATGAATGTCTTAAAAGCTCATTCGTAACAAGTTCCACAGGATGCCAGCAATCAGGAAATGAAGATTGAGGTATCTTTCCTCACGTTTAAGTACGAGAAAGGCCACTTGACTCTTGTTCCTCCTATCCTAATTGTAACGTCACTGATCATGATCATATAAATACTGCTAGTGGCCATGTCTTCCCTCCACGCCAAAAGAGAAATACTCGATTACTTGGCTTGCAGCTTCCACACAGGTAGCATTACCTTTATCGTATGCGGTTGCGGTAAAAAATCTGACTTTATTATTTAATTCCAAAAATGGTTTTATTTAGTTACGCAACCATATGGGCAGCCTATGAAATAAAAGCAATTTAAATTGAATTGTTCAAAAATTGGTTTAGTCGAAGAGTTATTTCTAACTACAAAAAATGTGTACGATTTCAAATATTCTGGTATTTTTGTATAACTTTACAGTATAATAATACTCAAGAAAAAGGCTTCCCTCCCCACCCCGTTTCTTTAGGCGAAAATCGTGACCTACTGGATAAACATATATAGTTTCCATACCTCGTTTATTGGAATGCTATATAAACTTTGTGTGTGGTGACCCGCATATCTTCCATTAAGTTCATTATTTACAAGTATCATTACTTTAAAAAATTTACGAATCATACTTGAATGGTTAGCATGTTATCTGAAACACCTATTTACATATAGAACAACAGATGAGTAAAGATATTTGGAGGGTTATTAACCATGAAGTACGTAGCACTTATGGCAATATAATGAGGTGGACTGTTGACGGAATGCACGGTGGGGGAAACGGGAACACTATGAGAATGTTCGCCGTACAGCAGCAACGTCCGCCACGTTTTCGACGTGCGAATACCGGGAGTGTCCAAGCAAGAAATCGTAACCTGATTGCTCTCGCTGGAGACAGGAGCGCTAGCATCTCGACCATCGCGGTCTCTGTGGGTTAATAAACTTTACTTCCAAAAGAGAGTTAAATGCCAGTAAGTGGAAATCTGCGTCAAGGAACCAGAGATGCTACACCTAGATGCGCCTAAGCAACCATTCCATTCCTGTACGAACCTACCGGACAGCATTTTATGCGGTTCACTTAACGCGTAGACTCACTTCACAGCTCGTAACTCCACATTGCGAATACTGTTACGACCTCTTGAAATAACTGGAAACTCTATTACCGTGCAGATAAATGCTTTTTATTGTTGTGATGGCCTGATAAAATTGAGCAACGGACTAATCGGGACGTGAATCACGGAAGCTAGTCTCAGCCAGAGACGTGCGAGGACGCAGGAGAAAAGCTAAATTGGATTGGAAATATGGATGAACGTATTTTGAGATTTATGTGAAATGAAGGCCGAAGTAAAAGTTTGGGGGAAGGGAGAAGGTGCGTAGGGATGGCGATGTGATATTTGTAGTTACAGGCAAGCAAAGAGGCGCATAGAAATGGAAACTAACTGCAACGTACCCCGGTCACATTTATCCATTTTTGCGTACTTGTATCTCGTTGGCATGTTAGGGTCATTGTCAGATATGTAGAGAAAAGTCACATAGGCACCATGCAGAATAAGTGATGATAGTGAAGATAATATAGCTACAGCATAGAAATAAAAATATGCGGTCAATGAATTGAATGGAAATTTGTATGGTACAGTGCTAGAGTAAGAAATAAGCAAGCATCAAAAGGTGTCACACCGCTACGTTTATTAATGCATTTATTAAGAGATGCTAATGACTACAGAAGGTTCTTTCGACGAGGAACCTCAAATTAAAGTTAATACACTTGTACAAAGTATCGATAATTGACGTCGGGTCTATTTGGTCAGACGCCGAATCTCGCGTGTTCCACATGCGCCTTGGTCAAAGAAATTTACACTGAAGTTTCGGTAAACGGAAATACGGTAATGACAGACTTCTGCTGTAAGGGGATACAGGCATATAGGAAAAAAATATTCTGCAATTTATCACAGAAGTAAGAAAACCAGTACTTTGGCAACTGCTGGCAGCATTACGTCTGAGTTTCCGACGGTTTTTGCTGTGCCACGGAAATTATTACGTATACTGGGTCACGAGCCTACGTCCAACACATACCAACATGTGCTTAGGTCATGAGCTTGTTTTTAAATTTTCCTAGTGCCACATTTATGGCTCCAGTAATAATAGCGGTATATTTTGCGTGTGTTGGACGCATTTCCTTGAGGCGTCAAAGTGCTACCTGAAATGTATATTCTATTAACAAAAATGTTTTCGGAATATAGGCCCATTTTACTATTTGTCAACTTTGTTTTCAAGTATGTCAATAATACGGAGTTCCTGCACCATTGTCACTTTAGTTTAATCCCAGATTTTTTTCTCTGCTTTATCCCACGCAACTACAGCTTGAAGGGCTGCATTGATATCGTTACAAGCGGCACCTTTGTCTTCGTGACCTTGTTTTCCCTCCTCGGGCGCGCACTGATATCACTGCTAACTGGAGAAAAGCAAGCCAGAGCTACAGACGAGTCGCCACGGATTACTGACGCATGCCGCTGCCGCGATAAGCCTATCGGGACTCGTGCCGCCTCCTGTCGTTGGGTGATTGAAGTACTTGTGTTATCGTGACAAGAATGATCTGGCCAGCTCCCTCGCATCCCTAAGCACGACTCTCTTTGCGAGGAACCGTCTGCATCGGGCCAGCTGATCTATGTATATAAGCCGCGGTGGGTCTGCAAGTAGTGTGTCTGGAGCCTTGTGCTGGCGTAAGTGCCAATATAAAGACAGAACTTTAATTAGAACTGAGATTGGCACTAAATATTGCACTTCAGAGAAAGTGTGAAAAGTATATATAAATTAGAGTGTGTAGTTTTATATCATTGTAATTGAAATAGGAAATTAAAATTAGATTTTTTATATTTTTATTAAAGACCTCCTTCCTCCATGAACTCGGATACGCCCCTGTCGACCTGTACTAATATTAAATTGTATGCAACATTTTTATACACACGCACACCCATAAACACACACAGAGTTCGATATTGTGGTTTGTTTCGGATGAGTTTGGTGCATATAAAACTTAGCTTACATGCTTCATATCCGTGGTGTTTTCATACTTGAGAAATTAGTATTTTCGTTATAGATTTACTAAGTGTTTGAAATTACATCATTTTGAACCATTTGTTAAATACTCAAAAACACTTCTTATTTTATTTTTTGACAAATAATATTTTTTTTTTCAAAATTGCGAAAAAGATATCAGTTCACATATACGTAATCCACAAATGAGAAAATTGGCATTTTGAGATAAGTGGACTGGGTATTTGAAATGCGTGATAGACTTAAATAATATGTGTTGGTCGAAAAATAAAGCTTTACTGTAAAATGCCGGAAGACGTTATTTCATACGCGCATGGGCATATTAAAGAAAATTTCATGGTTACTTGATAGTTTAAAATCGTGCGAACATACCTGTACCTACAAAACATTGTACACTTGTGGATCGTCTTGGTAGAGATTGTTAAATATTATCTTGGGAACAAGTTCAAATTTAAAAGCCTATGGTAGCCGTGGATTGGTAACATTTTAAAAATTAGTTTCAGGTACTTTTAGTTGTAAACCACCTCTAGTTCGACGAGAGGACTTTCAGTAGNGCCTTGTGCTGGCGTAAGTGCCAATATAAAGACAGAACTTTAATTAGAACTGAGATTGGCACTAAATATTGCACTTGAGAAAAAGTGTGAAAAGTATATATAAATTAGAGTGTGTACTTTTATATCATTGTAATTGAAATAGGAAATTAAAATTATATTTTTTATATTTTTATTAAAGACCTCCTTCCTCCATGAACTCGACCTGTACTAATATTAAATTGTATGCAACATTTTCATACACACGCACACACATAGTTCGATATTGTGGTTTGTTTCGGATGAGTTTGGTGCACATAAAACTTAGCTTACATGTTTCATATCCGTGGTATTTTCATACTTGAGAAATTAGTATTTTCGTTATAGATTTACTAAGTGTTTGAAATTACATCATTTTGAACCATTTGTTAAATACTCAAAAACACTTCTTATTTTGTTTTTTGACAAATAATATTTTTTTTTCAAAATTGCGAAAAAGATATCAGTTCACATATACGTAATCCACAAATGAGAAAATTGGCATTTTGAGATAAGTGGACTGGGTATTTGAAATGCGTGATAGACTTAAATAATATGTGTTGGTCGAAAAATAAAGCTTTACTGTAAAATGCCGGAAGACGTTATTTCATACGCGCATGGCCATATTAAACAAAATTTCATGGTTACTTGATAGTTTAAAATCGTGCGAACATACCTGTACCTACAAAACATTGTACACTTGTGGATCGTCTTGGTAGAGATTGTTAAATATTATCTTGGGAACAAGTTTAAATTTGAAAGCCTATGGTAGCCGTGGACTTGTAACATTTTAAAAATTAGTTTCAGGTACTTTTAGTTGTAAACCACCTCTAGTTCGACGAGAGGACTTTCAGTAGNGGTAACATTTTAAAAATTAGTTTCAGGTACTTTTAGTTGTAAACCACCTCTAGTTCGACGAGAGGACTTTCAGTAGATATATTAAAAATAACTTCTTATTAGAGTACCTTGTGACATTTGTGTGAAAGTGCATTTATTGTGAACACTTGCTCACACCGTGAAACTATATTTTTTAATGTCTTACGAACTCAAATTTAGAAATGAATCACGCTAATATATGGAAAAATAACAGCACTAAATCCTAATCATACCCATATTTTCACACAGATTAGCTTTGAAGGTGATAGAGAAAATTGTTTAACAGCTCCGCCATGCTAAATGAGCAGTCCTGTATTGTGATACACTATTTGAGTTATCTCAGAAAGCGATTCATTAGCCCTCACATGCCCCCATTGCACGAGTATCTCGAGCCATTCGGCTCTCAAGTTAGAGAGGGGGTAGTCGTCCTTCAGATGTCCTGCTAATTACTTCATTTTTCATACTGCAAAAATGTTTTTCTTGGTAACACAGTGGTGAAAGTATGTGAATTCCACCTTGGTTGCCCGGAATAATAGAAGAACGCTCTTTACATATTCATTTAGAATATTAAGCAACGAAGGTTACAATTTCAACTTTTCTGAGCTTCAGGCATGCAATCCGCTAACTGAATTAAGGAAAGCAATTTATTTGGCCGAAAACAGTTAAATTAGTTTATATGTATGTACAAAATTTTAACATGTAGTTTGCAACAGACATAATAATAATAAAGAATGCATGTTCAATAATGCACAGGATGGTCTCTCCAATTGAGGAACTGAATTCCAAAACACGCTAACTCGAAAAACGCCAAAATTGTNAATAATGCACAGGATGGTCTCTCCAATTGAGGAACTGAATTCCAAAACACGCTAACTCGAAAAACGCCAAAATTGTGATAAGAGTAAAAACGTCCTGTTCATTCTAATGTGCACAGTGTCACGCCAGAGACACACACCAACTCCACTTTTAAACCCATAAATATGGCAGTTGAAAATACATCTGAATTCCAAATTATACTATATGCNCACACACCAACTCCACTTTTAAACCCATAAATATGGCAGTTGAAAATACATCTGAATTCCAAATTATACTATATGCTGGGAGTTAGCATAGTTTGAGTGTCAGTGTATATATGGAGTTAGCATGGTAGTGAGTCAGGTGCCACATACCGAAAGCAGTATCTGCAGTTATTACAGTTCTAGCAAATGGTGGTAGCACATACTTAAACCACGTTTACATTTGTACTAATGTTCATGTTTTGTTTCTGGAGGTTGGTACAGTTGCCTAGTTAAACAGCTGATAGCCCGCCAACAACAGCAAACATGTCATCAAGTTCGAATGAATCNGGTTGGTACAGTTGCCTAGTTAAACAGCTGATAGCCCGCCAACAACAGCAAACATGTCATCAAGTTCGAATGAATCAAAATACTATGTCCACGGAAAAGTAAAGAGGAATTATTCGTCATGGAAAAAGAACGTCATAAAGCACAACAAAAGAAAATAAATAGAGCATATAGGTCATTCCGGAAACGGCGTGAAAGCTAGAAAAACTGGTGAGAACTGCAGGTGAGTGTAAATTAGTTTACACTGTACTATGAAATAGTGACTAATATTAAATAAATGCTAATAGNCGAGAACTGCAGGTGAGTGTAAATTAGTTTACACTGTACTATGAAATAGTGACTAATATTAAATAAATGCTAATAGTGAGGTATATGTAAACGGTGTTCTTTTTTGTATGATGTAGATGCCGTAAAAATGTTTCCGGATTATGGGAAATGATAGCAGGGAGGTAATATTGCAAACATTCTATGATATGGCAAGCAAAGAAATCCAGGATACATATTTAGTGAGGCTTATTCGACCTACTCCAGTGCAACGACATCGCCCAAAGGATACTAAAAACTGTAAGTTGAAATGCTCTAGTTACAAATATCGACTGAAATATCCATTGAAGAAGACTGAAGTTGTAATTAGTAAGAAAATTTTTGCTGTTTTTTATGGGATTAGGTTGTTAAAATTCAAGAGATAAGCGAATTCCTCCCTTAACAATATTTCACAAACATAAAATAGAGGTAAACACTTAACTAGACNAAATTCAAGAGATAAGCGAATTCCTCCCTTAACAATATTTCACAAACATAAAATAGAGGTAAACACTTAACTAGACTGTTAAGTCTACTGTTAGTGAAGACCTTGTAAAAGAGATTGATTTTCACATAACATCGTTTCCATACAAGGTCTGACATTATGCCGAAAGAAATGTTGAAAGAGATATCTTAATTCTGACCTTAGTATCAAGAACATGTATAGGCTTCTTTTGCAAATAAATGACCCTGAAAATTATTTGTTTGTACAAGAGAAGAAAAAAATATCTAAAACCTTAACGCAGCTGTAAAGTACAAGTTTCATTATAACTACTTCAAGGAAAAGTTTAATCATGGGTTTGGTAGACCAAGAACTGATGTTTGTGCAATGTGTGCAGAATATGAAGTTAAAATAATAGGAGAAATAAATGACAAAAAATAGTAAGAGCCTCAAAGTACAGTATAAAAGAATACCCCAACTTTGAAGTTCTGTAATATCAAAACCACACAACCTGCAACCGTGATTTACCAATCAAATGAACCGTGGAACCATGCAGTTTTTTTACCATACATTCATAAATGTTCAATGTGACCACTACGAGCGGCCCAAACGACATCTACGCGTTAATCAAACTCGTTCAACGCTCTTGTCAGCAGGTCCGGTATTATGGTTTGGATGGGGTTCGTAACTCTTGTTTTGAGGTGGTGAGGAAGTAGCAAGCTCGCATTCAACACGTCAATGTGAAGGGGACGGTCTGATGCTTATTTTATAGTGCGCCATCCCATTGGCACCTGGCTGTTCGCGGATACCTGAACGAGACTTTGCCGCAACGCGGGGTTGGTCGAGAGGCAGCTGATGATCAGGCTCTTCATCACTGGCCCCCAAGAAGCCCATATCTTATCGTGTGCGATTTTTTTCTATGGGGGTACATAAAGGATCAAGTGTTTCGTCCACCATTGCCGGATAACATTGACGACCTCAAAACGAAAATTACGGACGCCATCCAAACCGTAACACCGGACATGCTGACAAGAGTTTTATTATTGCGTAGATGTCGTTCGGGCCGCTCATGGTGGTCACAGTGAACATTTATGAATGTATGGTAAACAAACTTCATTGTTCCACGGTTCATTTGATTGGTCAATCAAGGTTGTGGGTTGTTTGGTTTGGATATTATATATATGTATACCTTCAAAGTTGGGGTATTCTTTTATACTACGCCTGTATATTGGTTTAGTGTTTCGAGTACGGGAATATTCATCATGTTGTAGTAATATTTCCTTTTTTTGTTATAAATATGAGGCATGTAAGCCAAAACTTTAAAAATGCATAAATTTAAATTAAATAATCCATTATGTACATATATATTGTACATCTTAACTGTGTCTCATAATTTTCAGCATATTATATCCAGTTTTTAAAAGGGATATTGCAGTTATCCATTCCTCGAAGGTTTCCCATTTTGTATGTTTATATTACATGCTTTGTAAATGTGGAATGTTTAAATATATAGTTCTACTAAAATGAGAAGTCATGTCAAATTGGCACTTACCTAAAATTTTTAATATTTATAAACAAAATACCTTTTCGCTTGAAACAAAACAGTTATATAAATTATTATTATTAATTTAAACATGATATAGCTCACAAGAGTTACTTTAGACCTAAAAATATTCTCGATATTTGAATTGACTCGATAGTTTATTTTTCCCCATGTGAAAAATACTTTAAACTTACTGACTGAAGTTTTTACACGTTTTGTTTTCACCTTCTTATGTAATAAGCTAAATGAGTGTGGTAAATTTGTCTCTTCACTGGAGGCGTAAATATACTTCAAAGTGTGTCGTATCTGTTAGGCGAGTGAGTGGTGTACGTAATGAAATGGCCGTTGTTGACCGAGTTACGGAACCTTTACGTGTAATAGTGAGTATTGGACGTGCGGGGTTTTAATGCTTTAAGCGTGAATGATTGTGATTACAGAAATAAAGTACGTGGTAAGACATTCCTGTGAATTACACATTTGCCATAAGCCTCAATAAATGCAGTAAATTGCTAAAGTCCAGTCAGAAACAAATAAAAATGCCATTAAAACGACGCATGTAGAAAAAATTTCAGTAGAGGAAAACTTGCTGTATTAGTATGCTTTCTAGTTTGTCTCCGCCGTTGTGCTTTTCACAAAAAATTTCATAAATTTTTTTTTATAAATACGTTTTAACTGGCAGATATTACTTTTACAAACTATTTTCTTTCATAAATGTTTATACTCGAATATTTTTTGCATAATGGCATGTCAAAATTACAATTTAAAAGTTCTTGAGACTTACAAAAAATAAAAACTAACCCACTTACCGAAATGAGATGATTTACATGGAAATAAGATAGCATAAGTTACTTTAAGAAATCTTTATAATCACACTGAGAAATGTTTGCGATTTTCAAAAATTGCGCAAAATAAGTACATTTATGCACATGTCTGATTCGCTGCAGTCTATGATTTTTCGTAAAATTAATTTGGCTAAGCATGCCTTAAAACGTATTGAGACATTACCTTTCAATCACCCTTGTTAAATTTTCTGGAAAATGTTTTCATTTATTTTATTTGTGTGTTCCAAAAACACTAAAATTGTGGTTTTGACATGTTTTTATACCAAACATAAAAAGTTTTAATGTGATGGAAGATTACTATACNAATTATATGACATAAAAAGTTTTAATGAGATGGAAGATTACTATACAAGTAATGTGAATGAGTTGAATGGTATACCATACAAATATAAAATAATGCATTTCTTGGTGACCAGCACAATTAAAGTATCACGAATGATTTCAGGTACCTCTCTTTTCGGAATACTGGATGATCGTTTATTTTACTGGTTCTTCCAGTTGAGGCCGTCCGTCCTTTAATCGAAATAGTCCTATTAGTAGGGGCTCTTGGGGTATTCCGTATGCTCTTTCGTGAAGAAAGCAAGAAACAAATTTTATTGTATTCCTATATGTCCCGTGATACTGAAATGTATCGGTACCACTTTCACAGTGACGTCATTTCATAATTGTGGCCATTTCAAAATGGCCATCGTTGCATTCATACAACAGGATGCAACTCTGTTTTCCTTTATCCGATTTTAATTTAATTTTTTTTACGGGTAGTTATTTTAACGCTAGTTCATTTGTTTTCATGCAAAATATTTCATAATCTAACCATTTCCACGGAAAGCTAAGAAAACTAAAAATCTAAAAAAAAATTTACTATTTTGTTTTACTATTGTTAGGATAGCGTGAACAGGTCTTAATTCGACGACCTGCCTGAACACGCCATCACTTATGAGCAGTAATCAGGACAACCAGTTGCAACAATCGGGACTCGCATTGCCCAAACCCCGGTAAACAGGAATCCTCTCTACCAGCCAGGGAATGAGGCCATGTTGCGTTATGGCACGCCGATATGAGGGCAATGCAGAGCAGAAGCAGGGGTCTTTCTCCACGTGATGGCGGCCGAGATGGACATCACAAGAAGTCTGCTGTGCCGACCACCGTAACTCGTCAAACTTCATTAGCCTTCGGATACTTCTCAAGGTGGGACTATACAATATACAAATGTGGCTCTCAGTACGAAGTCAGGTAGTGGATGTAGTTAACTTATAATGCTCCCCCGAACTTATAGTAATTTATGTAATATCCAGATGTTTTATTAAATAGACATATAGTAACCTATAGCTTCTTAAATTTATTTACCCTACATGCTCTATAATCATGAGAATTTCCTAGCCTTAAAAACAAGTACGGTTTGACCAAAATATAAACAAAGTACAGCACTATGAATAAACAAAGCATAAATTGACAATAAGTGTTTTAATAAAAGTGAAAGATAATTTTATAAGCTTTAATTTGATATCTTACACAAGGATGCTGCTCTTCACTACAGCAGCATAAAAAGCGCAATAATCTTGGAAAGTGTATGTTTTTAAGTGACAAATGTTTCTTATTATAATTTATTTCTTATGTTTGACCTGTTTTATCCTACGTAGTCTGTTTTTACCTTATGTGCAATATTTCCACTACAACTGAATGAATTAGTATTATTTTGTAATTATGGTACGGAGGACTTGATTGCTTTGGAAAAGGTAGAAATATGAAGAGGTATTAGCAAACCATGTTTTTGATGTACACATTTTTATACTGTTTTTTGTGGTGTAAAATTAACAATTTAAATAAATCATTTACCACGTTTGGGCATTTTTATTGTATGTATGACATCCCCAGAAAAAGTTTGAATTAAATTGAAATCATGTTTACTTAAATTATTATTTAAATTACGTCTCATGTCAAATTGTCTAATATAAAGTTACTATTTTTTTTACAGACACGTCATTTAACTGTGTATACACAACAATACACCCAACATGAATAATTTTGCTGTAATGTTTTCACATTAAATGAACATCATCTTCACTTTTGAATACGAGTGTTTCACTGCTTACACTGTTTTGACAAAAGTCTTAATTTTCAACAAAACTACATATTTCTGTGCAGTGGACGTTATTTGTTGAACACTTGCAACGAACGCTCTGACATTTTGTTATGACACAGCTTCACTTAACAAGCTCAAGTATTGATAGAGGGGCTGGAGTATTGTTGCAAGTACAGGGACTAAGTAGCCATATTCATGCTGCCAGCCAAGTTTGTGGGATTTGGTAAACTTGGATGTCTTTGGTCGCACTGACGCCATTTCATTGCCTGCAAATGTGCCCTCAATACAGCCAGTTTAATTGACGACCTCGATGTTTTTGTATAATAAACCACCACCTCAGATCTCCAAATTTTGTTATAGTTGTACTGGGGACGTACACTTTGCATAGGAATGTGACAATATCCATCATTACATCATCAGATACTACTTCAGTTTTACCAAGGTTCAGCAATGCATGTAGAACATTATTGTCCGCTGTCATGAAGGGTTTCCAGAAACTTAATTTCCCTTTTTTGAGAAATTATCCAGTGATGCCAGCTCCTGATATTGAGTGTACGCCCACCAGTGCTTCAGCTTTTAGATTTCCTAACTTGCTGTATAGCGGTCGAAGTGGGGTAGTTCGGTTCCTCTCTCCGCTTCCAGTAATGAAGTTTGTATTTTGTGGGAGTGACGGATACGTGCTCAAAGCAAGAACAAGGACATCTGTGTCAGGTGAGAAGATGTCTAAGTGCGTTGCTCCAGCCTTTTTTGCTTCTATGGCATGCAAAATAATCTTTATATCTGCGTCTTAATGTGTACTGCTCGGGTAAGATGCGTATTCATTTGTTCCCTTAGTAACCTGTCTTTAAGTAACTACGACATCCTCACTACTATGAATGTAGGACTCATAACTTAATTTGAAGAGTTGGAACATTCAAACTTATTGATAATGTTCTCACAGGTAAGAGTAGATACAAGTTATTTGTGGCCTGTTTCAATGTATCTTCCATCATTAAACACTTTAATAAGGACATTCAACTTAGAACGTACAATCTGCTTTACTTCTGGATACTGATCAAAAAAGCTGCTTGGTAGAGAGCAAAAAGATACATGAGCATGACTTTATGAGCATATAGTCCTCTACCTACATGTCTACCTTCTAGGATTTGTTTGCAAGTTGCAGGGCCATATATGTTGTACTCAACCCACAAATCTGGTTTACCTGTTCCATCATTATATTTGCTTATAGTTCTCAGTTGAGCCATAATAATATGCAACTCTCCAGGTCCGAGGATTTACTTGTTTGGTTTTCTGTGTGGCTGAATTCAAGGTGCTTCACTGATCTGTAAAGTCCCATATCCAATGTAACAACTTTTTTGACTACCTTGCACCATGATATTAATATTCTCTAAGGTCTTCATGAATTTAATTTGAGTTTGACGATTTGTAGGTGATGCAGCAATGAGTGGCAGGGCAGATGACCGAGTTATCTGATGTTCTGAACTTCTAAGGAATTGTATGCCGACCAAGTATATATGTGGTTAATTTCAGATTGACTGGCGTTCTCTAAGTCATGTTTCAGAAAACTTTCATTTGGTTCTTTATCATGCTGCTCAGTCAAGGAGAATACAGCTGATGAATGCAGTAGCAACCAAGCAGTGTTATCTAGTTTGACTCCCTACAACACATTACTGTATATTTCAGTGCTTGATTATACATTTAAAACTAGCATAAATGGTTAATAATTTTTTTATGTTTTCAAGTGTGCTGATTCTTGTTCTTTGTAGTCAATTTTTCTTAGAGATTCAATACGTGGCTGTTGAGTTAACACGAGGCGTACTCTATTGTCATCTTCTTGCAATTATTGGTAGACTACCATAACAGTTCCATGCAGGGTTCATTTCCCACCCAGCGTATCTTCTTGGAAGTCAATATTATCCACAGCACAAAATATGAACCGACTTAATAATGGATCGGGAGGAATGTAAACTCTATCACTTTTTCCATTCCCTGCAAAACTTCACACGCTATCTTATCTTCTAGTTGTATAATCCTATGGTAGTCACCACAGCCCCCAAACCCATTTAAAATCTGAATACGTTTCTTACTTCTTGTTACTTTGTAAACAGCTATTCTAACAGCCAATGAAGCTGGTACGTTATGAATGTGGCGAGATAACTGGGTATCTTACTTTGCTACTTGGCGTGATGACATGCATTCGTACATAAAACTTTGTGAAAGTCGTGCAGCTCATTATTTACTTCCGATGATTTGCTAGCATTAACACAGGACATATCTACTTGCCTAACAAGGCACCACCTGAATAAATAAAACTCCATTGGCGCAATATCATCAATATTAAAATGTAATAAAGACCTCTCGACGTTCCTTTTTTTTTACTCCTAATGTGAACTTTCTGATGCATTGGGCTGCAGAGTACAAATTCCTCATGTTATCTCCAACAT
>NQII01008074.1:44309-78628 GCA_002778355.1 Clitarchus hookeri | reverse complement strand
CCTAAATATATCCTTAGTTGATGCTCTCAATCATACCTCTGTGATTCATTTGATTGTACGCTAGCTTTATTTTACCAGTTTTTCTGAATTCAAAACCCGGGTAAGTCACTCGCCTATTTTATTTGTCTTGGTACTGTTTTACATATTTCTGGTTTCATCTCTAATGATATTGCTGTCAACGAGAAGTCAACGCCTACCTACCATGTAGGCTTATAAAGAACATCACTAAACCTTATTTGCATCCATGTAGAGGAACGTAGGTTTGTTAGTTATCAGTAACTGCTTGTTTATTCTAATAATTTGACGTTGTATTATACAATATCATTTTTTTTTTGTAATCCATGTAGGTATTTCCTTTTTTTGCGATCCTAACATAACTCCACTTGCCTTTACATATATATATTTAAGATAATAAAAAAATCCTTAGAACATTTTTCAGAAGTAGAAATGTATTCCGTATATTTATTAATGTGAGTAATGCTTTATTTAATTAAAATTTCTTGAGTGCAAAAGGAGGCTTGGCAAACAGCAACATGAACATATAAAGACACGAATAAAACACAATAAAATTATCTTTAACTAAGTTCGAAAACTGTAAGATTTCCTTTTGTAGACGAAAGATTGCATACAATACGTTACAATTATTTTTGTAATTTCACCACTGGCTATCATATTTTTTCCCAAGATGAAAAAGGAAATTCATTGTGATAAAATTTTTATTACGTGGTATTCAATTGAAATACCTTTCGACAATCACAAAGTATTCTTTGGCGACTAGGGTTCACTGTGCTGTGAAACAACTTCTAATTCTTACGATTGTACTGTAGGTATATTTGTAAACTAATGGAATGAGTTACTGTAACTTATCATTCAACACTTCACACCATGGCTCAAACGTAACCAATGCACGATCACCATTCTGAGATGTTGGTATGCCTACTGAATGATGCCTAGAAGCAGATATTGTATGAAAGTTAAAGTGGCACCGCACTGTAATCTCACAATATTTCGGGTCAGAATTGGTGTGATAAAAATGCGAGAATTATTCTACTAGAATCACATAGAAAATGAGAAGTGGTTTGGCTAAAATAAATTTTGTTCCCTTACTCCGCCTGGCAGCTGGAAGATTAGATTCTCTGTTCTCGTTTGTCAGCAAGAAAAACATTTCAGACATTGCGAGCCTGGAAATGTTTTGCTATTCGTAAAATTTTAAATTTAATTTTTTATGTTAACAATATTTTTAATTCTGTAGTTACTTGTTAAATATTTAAAGTTCGGCTTTGAATTCGGTTCGAAGGAAGTTGAATTGTGTCTTAAGACTCATTGCTTCACACAAAAGGATTATTACGTCTTAGTTCATCACTACTAAAGTTAGCTGTGATATATTAGACACCCGGCGTTTGCAAATCTAGTGAAGCCGAATCTAAGAGTTAATAATTGCATTTTTAAACCTAAGTGCTACAACACGTTTTTGCATGAACGGTCAAAGAAAACTAAAAAATTAAACGATTTTTCCGCTGGCAATCTTTTGTTTCATTATACTCGTACTTTGGCTACGACACACATGCATTAACAATAACGTGTAAAACAGCGAACGGGAAAGGTTTACACACTGCTCTGAGCTATATGATAACTATGAAAATTGTGACATATGCTGTGATATTTACGTCGTTCATATTACTAATTCTACGAATAAATGTTGCGTATGAAGTGGAATAAACCATATCCCGTGGTCTTGCTAGTGGAAGTGAATGATAGCATGAAAGTAAACGCATAAAAACACTACGCTTGCTGTGTTACCAACGTATCCGTAATCTCCTCACTTTATAGTTTTAATCTTCACACATTTCTAAAGCTCAAACGAAGCTTGCGGAATTCGTACGCAGGTANTTATGTATCGCCAGCTAATAATAACATTAAGATTCGCAGCTATTAAATATTATTCCTCTTATTTACCAAAAAAATTAATACCTTCTAAAATATGTATATTTTTCTTTGTCGTTTATTATGGTAACGCCTGTTGGATATTTAAATTTATATCAGTTTCGCAGCGTTTCGTAAAAGAACAATTTAATAGTTCATTAAGTGCGTAAATAAACATGAGTGGCCAATTCTAACACATAGACGACCATTCGAATTAGGACCTATAGACAAGGCCAAGAAAATTCCGCGTATTCCATGACTTGCAGATTAGATATCACAGTCCCTCCCGTCCTTGAGTCTTAGCTATTCGTTCGCTATTAATGGCCTGTTTTATCGCATACCAGGTGACACGGGATTTCGTTCTTTTACGGAACGAGGTGGCGCAGTTGTGAACCACTGTACTCAGAGTCGGGAGGAGATGGGTGCGATTCCTGGCCCAGCCAGGATGATTTCAGTTTTCCTTTGGTATAATAAAATTTCTCGAAGCCAATGCCGAAGTGCTTTTTACTACAGACCATTGCCAATTCTTTCCCTGTNCTTTGGTATAATAAAATTTCTCGAAGCCAATGCCGAAGTGCTTTTTACTACAGACCATTGCCAATTCTTTCCCTGTACCTATTTGTCAGTAGCTTTATACGTCTCTAATAACCTCACCATTGACCAGAAATTAATGAAAGACTTTTTTTTCAAAATGGCGGCCATTCAAATATTTTAGGTTTATTTGGTGTAACTACCAACACGTGTAACCTATTTAAACCAAATGTTGTATGCTGACCGTTTATGTTACAAGTACCATATAAGCAAAACAAACAACCACTTATATCCACCATTTTGTAA
The DNA here is from genome assembly GCA_002778355.1 of Clitarchus hookeri. Classification (NCBI taxonomy): domain Eukaryota; kingdom Metazoa; phylum Arthropoda; class Insecta; order Phasmatodea; family Phasmatidae; genus Clitarchus; species Clitarchus hookeri. Next base: position 75,868 of record NQII01008074.1, on the reverse strand, counting down.
GATAGCACTCTATGAATTAATAAAGGTTTTGTGTAACGTCTCTGGAATCAATTGACAGATTGCTACCAAATATGGCAAACAAGCAGTACCGAGGCAGTTGATATATACAAATATGTGTAAAGAACTTCAGACACTTTTTTCAAAATGGCGGCCATTGACATATTTTGGCATAGTATGCTATATTTTCGAAACCACGTAATAAATTCCAACTTAACTTTGTATGCTGAGAGTATATCTAACATACATCAAATTCATCTATATGGATCCTCTTTATCCTCAATTTTTTAAGATAGTTCTACATGTATGAATAAAGTTTAATGACTGATTTATAAAAAATTAGGCAAACAAGTAGCTCTATCGCAGGCCATGTAAACCAAAATATTGAGGGGGTATGACACAGACATTTTTAAAATGGCGGTCATATTAAAGTTTGAGCTCAGAATTTATTTTATTACGAAGGTACAAAACAAATTTCAAATTAACTCTGGTAGCTGAAAGTATAAAATATATCCATAAAAATTGTCAATGCAAAGACTCGTTTCTCCGCCATTTTTTAAGATAGCACTGCATTTATTAATATGGTTTTAATGTCAAATCTCGGAAAACTATCAAATAATTTTTTTTAAATTTTCCGAATAAATTACATTCTGGTAAGCTATATTAATAATTATGTTTTAAGTGTGCCAGTCGGTTATTATCTGAATGACACCAATACAAACATTTTAGCTTAGTACGTTATATATAAGGAATTATGTATCAGATTTAAAAATAACTTTGTGTATTATATCTATAGCAGTCATCGAATGTGCTAATACATTACCTCCATTTATGAAGATCGTCACATGACCAAATTGAGGTTTTATGCCATATTTGGAGGACCAATCAACCGACTCATACCAAATTTTCACGAAGTATTGCTACAGCAAGGTATGCAAATCCACATTTGTTATGTGCGGCAAGCTTGTTTTAATGGGGTTTATATAAAATATGATTATTAATATGCTATATTTATGTAACGTTTCAACAAATTTCAACCAAATTTTGTACGCAAGCAGTATTAATAAGAAGCATAATTTATCCGTACAGGGATCATCTCATGCCGGATGTTTTGCACAATAGTGTCAAGTGAATAACATGGAACATTTTGCCATATTACACCAATTTTGCCCCATACAGAAGGTCACGTAAAGTTACATGATTTAAATGGGGCCAGACAATGATTTTCAAAATGGTGGCCATATAAATATTTTAATACGTTTGTCGTATATATTTAACTATTTAACTATTTCAATCAAACTTTTTATACTGACAGTATAAATTACAAAAATCGTGTAAAGAGCATTTTTTAAGCAATTTTTTAAGATAGCCCTATTTAAGAAAATGAGGTTTTTGCGCCATATCTCAANTATCTATTTAACTATTTAACTATTTCAATCAAACTTTTTATACTGACAGTATAAATTACAAAAATCGTGTAAAGAGCATTTTTTAAGATAGCCCTATTTAAGAAAATGAGGTTTTTGCGCCATATTTCAGAGACCAATCAACCGATTTGCATCAAATATTTCCCACAAGTAGCGTTGTGTTAGGCCATGTAAACATGAGTCTGTTTAGTAGTTCAAAAATTTATTTTCAAAATTATGGACAAGTAAATATTTCAGGTTAGTTAGCCTTATCATTCAAACATTTACCTAAATATATCCTTAGTTGATGCTCTCAATCATACCTCTGTGATTCATTTGATTGTACGCTAGCTTTATTTTACGAGTTTTTCTGAATTCAAATCCCGGGTAAGTCACTCGCATATTTTATTTGTCTTGGTACTGTTTTACATATTTCTGGTTTCATCTCTAATGATATTGCTGTCAATGAGAAGTCAACGCCTACCTACCATGTAGGCTTATTAAGAACATCACTAAACTTTATTTGCATCCATGTAGAGGAACGTAGGTTTGTAAGTTATCAGTAACTGCTTGTTCATTCTAATAATTTGACGTTGTATTATACAATATCATTTTTTTTTGTAATCCATGTAGATATTTCCTTTTTTTGCGATCCTAACATAACTCCACTTGCCTTTACATATATATATTTAAGATAATAAAAAAATCCTTAGAACATTTTTCAGAAGTAGAAATGTATTCCGTATATTTATTAATGTGAGTAATGCTTCATTTAATTAAAATTTCTTGAGTGCAAAAGGAGGCTTGGCAAACAGCAACATGAACATATAAAGACACGAATAAAACACAATAAAATTATCTTTAACTAAGTTCGAAAACTGTAAGATTTCCTTTTGTAGACGAAAGATTGCATACAATACGTTACAATTATTTTTGTAATTTCACCACTGGCTATCATATTTTTTCCCAAGATGAAAAAGGAAATTCATTGTGATAAAATTTTTATTACGTGGTATTCAATTGAAATACCTTTCGACAATCACAAAGTATTCTTTGGCGACTAGGGTTCACTGTGCTGTGAAACAACTTCTAATTCTTACGATTGTACTGTAGGTATATTTGTAAACTAATGGAATGAGTTACTGTAACTTATCATTCAACACTTCACACCATGGCTCAAACGTAACCAATGCACGATCACCATTCTGAGATGTTGGTATGCCTACTAAATGGTGCCTAGAAGCAGATATTGTATGAAAGTTAAAGTGGCACCGCACTGTAATCTCACAATATTTCGGGTCAGAATTGGTGTGATAAAAATGCGAGAATTATTCTACTAGAATCACATAGAAAATGAGAAGTGGTTTGGCTAAAATAAATTTTGTTCCCTTACTCCGCCTGGCAGCTGGAAGATTAGATTCTCTGTTCTCGTTTGTCAGCAAGAAAAACATTTCAGACATTGCGAGCCTGGAAATGTTTTGCTATTCGTAAAATTTTAAATTTAATTTTTTATGTTAACAATATTTTTAATTCTGTAGTTACGTGTTAAATATTTAAAGTTCGGCTTTGAATTCGGTTCGAAGGAAGTTGAATTGTGTCTTAAGACTCATTGCTTCACNGTGTTAAATATTTAAAGTTCGGCTTTGAATTCGGTTCGAAGGAAGTTGAATTGTGTCTTAAGACTCATTGCTTCACACAAAAGGATTATTACGTCTTAGTTCATCACTACTAAAGTTAGCTGTGATATATTAGACACCCGGCGTTTGCAAATCTAGTGAAGCCGAATCTAAGAGTTAATAATTGCATTTTTAAACCTAAGTGCTACAACACGTTTTTGCATGAACGGTCAAAGAAAACTAAAAAATTAAACGATTTTTCCGCTGGCAATCTTTTGTTTCATTATACTCGTACTTTGGCTACGACACACATGCATTAACAATAACGTGTAAAACAGCGAACGGGAAAGGTTTACACACTGCTCTGAGCTATATGATAACTATGAAAATTGTGACATATGCTGTGATATTTACGTCGTTCATATTACTAATTCTACGAATAAATGTTGCNTGATAACTATGAAAATTGTGACATATGCTGTGATATTTACGTCGTTCATATTACTAATTCTACGAATAAATGTTGCATATGAAGTGGAATAAACCATATCCCGTGGTCTTGCTCGTGGAAGTGAATGATAGCATGAAAGTAAACGCATGGAAACACTACGCTTGCTGTGTTACCAACGTATCTGTCATCTCCTCACTTTATAGTTTTAATCTTCACACATTTCTAAAGCTCAAACGAAGCTTGCGGAATTCGTACGCAGGTACTCGCAGAGTTTGAGTGAATAACACTGGCAAGATGTCCCCTAAACATTAATTGAAAATATTAATTTGGTTTGTTGCCTAGACGCATTTCTAAGTGACGCGCACGTCTATGAAGTAGAATCCGAACCACAAGTTATTTTTTGAAAATATCGCGATCTGTATTTTTAAGATGGGGTACGTGTGTACCTAGACAAGTCCCTACTAGAACTAACAATAATTATAACATTAATTTCATTATATGAAATAAATAGTTCCATAATCACTGGTTTGCATAAAATTATGCTACTGTATCATTATATTTTTTTAAATTGAATTATTATCAAAATATTAAAACAAAAAAAAATTGCTTGCATTAAACTTTACTATGTGACAGGAACTCACGCGGAAATATGCTAAAGAAAATTTCGTATGCCTGCATGTGAGCAACCATTAATACATGCAAGGTGATATATTTGCGTAAAGAAGGGGGGCATGCAATANGCCTGCATGTGAGCAACCATTAATACATGCAAGGTGATATATTTGCGTAAAGAAGGGGGGCATGCAATACGCGTTCAGAACAAACCTAGACTGCACAGACAGGTGCCGATTTACAGCCTTTGAATTGCTTCATATAAACATTTAATATTCGAGATGTTTTTGACGTAAANACCATGTAATTTGTTACTAAGAACACGATTGAAATAAATGTGGACTTGTTCGATAGGGTAGATGACTATGATAAGAGCACGGCCACAAGTTGATGCTGCGGGTTTCAACGGCGACTGATGGCAAATTCTGGGTGGCACATCTGGCGGGCCGGATGTGCTCGCGTGCTGATTTCGATGCAAAACGAAATATCTCGTCTGCTAGTGGCGATTTTAGCCATAAACACCATGCATCCATTTCGTTAATTTCATTCCATTCGCGTATCCTAAAGGAAATATTACCTGCTTACGCAGGTTTGATCACGTAAAATAGAAATTATTTATTTGTGTAGCGTCAACGCGAATGTAAGGAGGCGGGCACAAATTGAAAACGGCTGGCAAACCCACTGGACTCATATATCGTTCCGGTCAATTAGAATAATAGATCGTGCGACGGATTTGGAAAGGTGGGGCAGCAACGGAAAGGAGACGAGGATGGAAGTAGGATAACGCCGATAAATGACTCGCCCAACAGCACTGTCCGCCATATTTCCCACATCAGAATTACCGACGATCTAGGACTTGTATCGAAACTAAGATCTCCAAACGTTACGTTTAACTACTTATTAAACTGTGGTTTTTACTCCTCTATACATGCATGCTTCCTGAAATCCTTTTTAATTATAGCCGTTGTGTTTCTATATTGGTGTATTACAACGATATAATTTACAAGGTTTAAACTTCACTAAGCCGGTGGGTCACTGAAGTACACAAGTGACAGGACTGATAGACCGTCTCCGAGTTCGTAACTGGAAACGGAAGGTAATTGCGGAAGAGGGATGGAAGGGAAAGCAAAATAGAAGAAGAAAGTAAAACCAGATAGGAAAGCAATTTCTGTCGCCTGTTCACTCGGCTGCATCAATCCCTCTGTGTCTTGTCGCGAGTTTTCTCTCTTCCTGTTTCGACGGCTTTTGCAGGAGGACTTCGGAAGAGGGGGGGGGGAGGTATGAGTGAACTGAAATCATTAACCCCCCCTCCCATTCATTGGTGACAATCCCCCTTGTCACTCCCTTAGAAACTGACCGGAATTGGCTGCAAAGGTTGCCCAACATACAGTAGTTCCTTCTATCCACCTCCCTTACTCAATGGTAAAAATTCCCAGGAATTTTCCAGGAAGTTTGTGTGGGGGCGGGTTTCCCGCGACTTGGCCGTAGCGGGGGCTGAAAGTACTACGGTTATTTAACGGGCCAGCAAGCATTGATTCCGTCTGCCCGCTGACCGCAAATCCCTCCCTCGCGGAAGATTTCTACGCGAGGACTACATTTCAAGGGGGTAGGGGTTTATCTTTTCCTCCGGGAGGTCTCTCCTATTTTTCCAGCTCTCTTTCTCTCCATCCTCAGACCGCCGAAGGTTGAGGGGTGGGTTAGGGAGGGGGGCGACCGGGAACAAGACGAGTNCGCATACCCGCGACCGCTTGGCTGGCCGAGCGTGCCTAGGAGTTAGACATCGCCGCGCAACGCACAGGCGTATCTCTCCTCCACGGACACTCCGTAGGATAAGGATGCTTCCTGTAGTTCGAGGACACTTCACACTGCAACAGTGGCACATTTCGCAGCAGGCTGGTGTACCCTTGAAATTATTTACTCTAAATGGTTCAATCTTAATTTTAAAAATTGTTTGTCTTTAATTTTGATAATAAGTATAATTTTCTACGTTCCCTATGTTGAATACAGGAAAAAGAGCGATGGAGAATGTAAATATTATTAAGCAGAGGTAATTTGAAAAACTCTAATTAGCAAAAATACAGAAATTTTTTTTTAATGAAATCCAATACCTACAAATATGTGTCAAATAATTAATATTTTTATACGAAAAAGTTACTTAAAGGGAAGAAATTTTTTTTATTAAAAAGGCTTTTTAATTTTTTTATGAATGGTTTATTAATTCGTATCCCTTTGCAGTCAGAGGGGCATTTCAGGGAAGTCGGCTTAATTCTAAACGTAATTCTATTACACAACTGGAACGAAAATTATGTTATATGCTGCCTCTTCAATATAGTGGACTACCAGTGTCCCCTAGGGCGTGCATAGAGTAGTCCTGCGAGGATGACATCACTGAGACAAGTCCACAGATGGCGGAGCACCGCTAAGATCTTCGCAAGCTTCGCACGAGAGACAGGTAGAAGACTCGAAGAGTTTGACGTCTGGGTCGAAGGCGAAGAAAGGGGTAGCTTGTACAATGTGGAGTTTGAACAAGAACAGGATGAGTGAATCAAGATGGCCATTTAACTGGGGTCTAGTGGTGCTTATCTCTTAGACTGTGACATAAGCTTGGGATTTCTATAAACACAGACAGCAAGTGCAGAATGTGAGAAATTCTATGCGTAGAACAGTGTTTGAAACGACAAGACCAAGAATACAGATCCAGGATGTAGAAAATGCATGTACATCGGGTCAAGTGTCATCGAGAACTACTTCCTTCCAAGAGCAGATCTTTGGTGCCAGATGAGAAGGGCAGAAGATGGATTGCTTGCTTTCTATTTGGACGAGGAAGAGGCTGATTGGGGAGAAGTGGATCCACCGGAAGAGATTATTCAAGCCCAAGATTAGAGATGAGTAGCTGTCGATCCTTACAGTTTTATGACATGGCAGAGCTAGGGGAACGAATCCGTAAATTATAATAAATGCCGATACTATAAGTTGGAAGAGCTACAGTTATCAGACAGACGGAAAGTGACAAAAGGATTCCATTTTTTTTTCTAGTTACTAAATAATTAATTAATTATTAATATTTTTGCTTTTTAACATAACAATTTACTCATTATTGATTTATGTATACATTACTATTACTACAATCGCAGCTACGTATTTCTGAGTAGCAAGTTTGCCTTAAACGTCCCACGAACAGTACATTGACAAGGTTATCGGCTGATAATGACTGCATGAAAGTAAACAACATCGTTGCCATGTGACCGATCGGCTGATGGCGGAAGGATACATAGTTAGATGTAGTCAGATGTAAACAGTGGCGCTACTTTCGAAGACCTGTCCGAATCTGGCCAACTTATATGAGACAGAGCACTAAATTGTATCAATGATTTTTCCAGACACGGGGGTGTTGGTTGGATTATGGCAAGCCTTTTGGGAAACCGCGATTTTTGGGTCACTCTTATCTTTCCGTTCACAGCAATCAGGCTCATGTAGTCTCTCGATTAAGCTGAGCAATATGTTAGGAGAATTATTTTATGATGCCAAGTGGTCCCCAATTTCTTAGGGAGCGTTGGTCACCACGAAGACATCCAAAATGAGCTCATTAATTAGATATCTGCGCCGTCAAGACGTTCCCGATAGCCTTAATGACGCTTCAGGTATCTCCAACTGATTCATCCGTGAGTGTGTAGTATGTGTTATTTATAGCTAATATTTTCATCTCTACGAACTATGAACTGTTTCTTATAAACTGATTTCAAAACATAAAATTTTCATTACATGTCCCTGTTTCACCCAGTGTTCATCATTAGAGTAGATTCATTTCTCTTTGAGCTGCTAGACCAACTTTGACTGAATTATTTAATTTGATTTTGTTTTATTAAATCGTTTTTTATTTGAATTATTATGTATTTAGTGGTTATTTGTTTTAATTTTTTGGAGTGAAAAAAAAAATTTATTTATCATACCAGTGAGAAAAGAACTGTCTGTAGGCAAATACTACTCAGGAGTAATTGAATACGAGAATTAAAGTTAAATAGCGCTAAATAAAATAAAATCATTTTAAAGACTATTCACGGTAAAGTGACCACTTTATAAAACCTTCTCATTTAGAATAATATTCAATAAATATGTATAATTTTAGTTTTAGACGTTAACTTCCGAGTGCAGTGAAATATACATACTGTGTTTATTACTTACACGATAATATTATTTAAAAAGATGGTTAAAGGAAAAAAAATTCCTGGAAGAAATAAGTAAGTAGGACTTCAAAACGCTTTCTTTATCGCGAACAGCCAATAATCATTTTTAACACTTATATTAAGATATTTTAAGAACTTTACTTATATTTATAAACATTGCAAATATTCTTAAAGCCATTTTTGATAGCATCGCACAGGCCTCAGAAAATTATTCTTATTTAATGTATTTATATAGATAGTTGGTGTAATTATTTTTTTGTATTATGTGTGTCACACACAAAGTAATTCTATAAGTAGTTCTGAATGTAAAAGTTTTTCGTAACACGTTTTGCAGTACTAAAGCATGATGATATATATTTCAGTTTGAGAAAACGTATCTCGTAAGTCACCCAGTTTTCCATTTAAATAGAATATTTATTAAACCATACATATCTGTGCACGTACATAGGTTGATACATTATAATTACAGTGAACATTTTGGGCACAGTTCATAATATCTATTATGCAATATGAGCAGAATAGTAAATTCCAAGCAGAGCTTACGAAAGTTATGAGTTAACAATACACATAATTTAACCTATGAAAAGAATATCGTCTTTTTCTTTTGTGCAACAACGGAAATTAATAGAAAAAATATTTTCCCCATACTTGGAGACAACTAACTTAAAATGTAACTTTTCTTTTTAAGTATTTGAGTAGTTGATTTATTGATCTTTCTTTGCACATTTTGGCGTATCTTTCTGTGCTGCGTGTTTGCATACATAATACATTTTATCATTTTGTAGTCTTCATATGCAATACAATATCCACGTAATATATAACAATTTCTTCGTGATATTTTATGAAATGGAATAGTTGCTGTTACCGTTTTACTACAACGTGTTAAGCCAATACAAAATAATGATTTCACTCGTTATCAAATAGTTAATGTTAAGATTATTAGGCTTACGGAGTGAGCACGTGAATCGAAACATCAAACAGCTGTCCGCAATCTCCAGGACATTTGTAATCACTACAACATATACGGTAACATTTATGAATACATTTTCTGGCTTTAAAGATGTCTTCTTCTTTAAGTGTAATTTCAATTTGGCGGGTGGGGGGGATGTAAGAAAAAAAAACAAGAATTCCCATTGCGGCTGTGAAACGCCGTTAGTGAGAGCTGCGAGGGGAAAAGTGGACGCACTTTCTTGTAGGTCATCGGATGTCGTACATCTCCGCTCTCCAGGGCCGTCACGTAGATCCTCGGATCGACTTCTATCGGGCGCCCGCTGACTCCTGGTACACTATTCCAAGCCCGGCCGTGACGCGAGCATGAAGCGTGCATACGGCCCTTCATGACAAAGATTTACTGGCCGTTTTTCTCCACCCCTCCATTCCCACTACCCCTTTTCCCCTTCACCACGCGAAACACGAGGCGTCGAACCACCACCCCTCCTCTGGTTTTGTTTTCGGTTCGTCGGCAGCGCCTGCGGCGAGCAGCTGCCGAATCTGCAAATTACAATTGCAAATATTCCCGTTTTGGGAGCATTAGGGGAATGAAGGGAGGGGAACCCCCACCCCCTCCTTCCTTTTATCATGCCCGAAACCCGTTCCCGTCCCTTTTACACAAACACCTTTCTCCCTAGACAATACTTCGCGGCATAATAAACACGCAGAGCTTCGGTCGAACACCACCCGCAACCATTGGCGCGAGTAAAAACCGGCGGGGAAGGAGGAAGGGAGGGAGGGAGAGAAACCGGTGACAAAACACTAAAGCAGAAATAATTATAAAAAACAATGCCCTGAAAAAATTGTCGACAGTAGCTCATTTGTCGCCGCGCTCTGCAATTACTGGGCGGGCACGCGCGCTATAAATATCTGGGTTGCCGCGTCGACTGCGCCATTTAATTTCTGGCTCTTTCCGCCGCGGTGTATGGTTCGAAAACTGCTGGCCGTGACTGACAGATGCCGCGTTCGCCAGGCCGGATTGAAATATGGCGATGTTTGTATTATCGGTAGCTAGACTCACATAAAAACCACATAATTTTTCGCCAGTTAATTTTCGGCAACTTTGTAAAGTCTTTTTTTTCCATGTGTTTGTATTATTCGTACGTGACACCGATACCTGACGATAGAATAATAATAAAATGCAATATGCTAATTATTAAAATGCCTAATATATTTGGAAACAGCCGCACTCACAAGTACATATATGACAAATAATAATAATCACTAGAAATATTAAAATTGCTGGCACGTGGTATCTCAGTATAGTATATACAAATCTATTTGTTTAAACTGTATATATTATACAGGTAGGCTTCTAGATACTTACTAATGGTGTAATTTCGTAATTAATTTTACCGATATATTCCTTACAAAACAGGGCATATTATTCCACATAGAAATAATATTATAAGAGTTAGTACGGAAGCACACAAATATTAAATATATTTTAACATTTGTTAAACATAATTACTTAAAGTAAATTTTACATTGCAATAATTATAAAACTTATTTCTAAATATTATGTTACAATACCCCTTAGGGGCTTATCCGCGTTCTTAATAGATGCCGGTCGTATTAAACATATATTAACAAAATTCATTTTTTATTTATTCACACAAGTATTATTTACAACATTAAATTATCTATTTACTATAAAACTATTTTTATTTCTCAGTGAGCGTGTTATTTAATGTCCTTCTGAACCCTAATTAAAGTTCTTCTTAATGAATCTGTTTGGTTATAGTGAGTTAACACACATTAATCATTAACAAGATGTTCAATCTGCCTCTTGTCATAATTTGAAATGTCTTACACTCACGCATCCAGTTCAGTAGTCCCGCCTGCCAGTTGCACCTTCACTGCACCGATGCTCAGAGTCACAGATTCTACACTCGCTGGTCCCTCCCGTCGCCACTAGTTGCGCTTTTTACTCGTCGTCTATCGCTTAAGGCCGCACAATCGTCCAAACAACCGACTCTCATAAACTCACAACAAATTTATGGATAAAGCGTTTAAAAGTAAATGTTTTCATTGCTATTGACCTTTGTCGAAAAGCGTGTTTATCCTAAGAATAATTTTGAGAAAATCATACATGTATGAAATTATAAGTTTCAATATTGTAATTTTAAATTTTTCCTTCTGTAGTTTGGTTAATTTTAAATGGATAATTTTAGAATTGTAATCACTATCACTTAGAACGTGTAATCTCAGATTTTATCTTATTAAATTTTTCTAGGTGATATTAAAACTTCATGTTAATGTAGAGGAAGATTTTTTTAAATATCCTGTCAATTTTAGGCTGGTGGATAACCATGAAATTAAAAGTGAAATTCTTTGTACTAGACATATAAGTTAAATATAACAAAGTGAAATACATTATAATACTTATAAGATTTGGTGGGCTTGTTAATCAGTAAAGCAATATACATATACTTAAGAGTTCATTTTCCCGTGTGCAAATATGCTTTAACTTTTTTGTTCATAGAAAATATCAAAATACGTAAAATTGTGTGGGTTAGCTTTCCAAAGGTACTAAATGAATGTTGTCACAGATCACAGGTCAAATGCTCACCTATCTACGCAGTGGAGTTCTCCCAGTGAGTCCATTTCACCCATTTGTTACTTTGTTAATAAAACTGCACACTTTGCTCTCGGTGGAGGTGAACATTTTGCTAAATGCTAGTGATTTTGGTGCGACTTACAGCATACTATTGCTTGAAATAGGGAATTATCAGCATAACGGATACACATATTTTTCATGAACGATGTTTCAAATCATGTAAGGGAATGAAGGTGAGCAAAGTGGTGGAGAGGTTTAGACCTCTCTTTACACCGTTATCTTGAGAGTCGATGGGGGTGAAGCGACGTGAGTATGGAGCAGCGCTGGAATGCAAGGGTGAGGGAAACGGGAGATCCCCGAGAAAACCTGCCGAACAGCGGCATCGTCATGCACGATTCCCACGTGCGAAAATCGGGGAACGTCAGCAAAGTAGTGTTTTTTGTATGTGACTTATGAGAACAAACTCCTATAACAGGTGCAAAGGAAATCGTAAAGTGGATATCACCTGCCACTTCAAACGGAAATTACAAAAATTTACTCAAAAATTCAGGTCTCAATTGGTGCTTCAACATGCGTGGTTACACGTGCATATATTTTAGTTACATTTCTATGTGTACGTAAATGAACAATGCATTCAACAATTTCAATTCTGCTTCGAGTACAATTTGTAGCCGTCTGATACATGCGCTTATTAAATGGCCTTATTTATATTCCAGTGAATATAACGATAACAGCTTTTTCGGTTAATTAGAACAATTTTTTTTGGCAAATATATGTGATGTGTTAAATAACGTCCACGCAAACCCGTAACTGACAAGGTAATTTGCTGGATATCAATTAATACTTTGTTTTCCCGGCACTGACCCAACGGTGTCCTAGTTATGCTGTGTTATTTTCGTTTATTCTTGGAATCAGGTTAAAAATATCAAAGCTTGCCACGCGAGGAATCGTTAACGCATTATTACAAAGAGAAAATAATTTTCGGACCGTGAAAGGAGAAGTCATAATCTTTCATTGTGATTCGAGCGACTTTTCACACTAGAACGAGTTGCTTCGCTGTGCATATAATTACTGTAAATATGTTCGAACATAAAGAACACATTACAACCGCTAACTGAAAAATTAACCTGTGCAACAGATTTTTCGTATGGGTCTTATGTAATAGATCGTACTTTATGTTGATAATTGCTCATTTATATTTTGAAAGAAAAGACTGTTAGTTAATGCCACTTTATGCTTAAACGTGATCTAGATCCTGAAGGAAAATGGGTAAGCGTTAAGTTGCATTTCACCTTGCGTATCAAATATATAGTGGAATATTCAAAATATGCGTTTTTAAAGAATTTCTTCTGTTGTAACAAAATGTTAATCCTGAACGCAGTTCTCAATATAGCTTGCATACTGTGAGCATTATTCTAAAGACTTATAACATTTCAGAATACTATCTCCGCGAGTATATTAAGCACGAGAGTGTGAAAATTACTGTTTTATTAACAATAAAAATTTCGTCAAGATATTACCATTCTTTCAGGTGTTTCTGAACTGAACCTTCCAAGACCATTATACCCGTTGTAAGAAGATCCCATACCCAAACTTATAGAGATGATAGAAGAAATCCTAAACCGATATGTTTAATTAAATAACCATAGGTTGAAAATTGGTACTTAAGGTACATTTTGACGTGTTTTAAGATGAGAATGAAACTATTTAATTAAAAATGTATTGTTATATTTAAAAAAAAATTTAAAAAGTGTGGCCTATTGCTTTATTACATGATCTGCAAAGACATGTCATTGCTTTTCATACGCGTTTAAGTAGCCCAGGTATGTGCTAAAGAGAGTAAACAGGTGTGAGCACCTGAGCGACGAGCTCTTCTTATGATTCAAACGGAGTTTCATTAAACTCTTCAAGTGCCCTTACACAAAATATTCTAGTGGGTGAGTTCGGGAGAACGAGCAGTCGATATAATGTGTCCAGTTTAATAGGAGGAAAAGCTGGTCGCTCGGGTGCTGACAGCTGCTCACTTTATAAAGCATTTGCCTGGGGTCTTCGAACATGCACGAACATGCTCGCATTGAAGCAGGAAGCAGCATTTTTGAACAGTTTTTGTAAAGAATTAGAGTTAATGTGTCTCAATTATCAATTTATGGCCTGTAGTTGTTTAATAAAACATATCTGTTTTGGTATCTTCTATCATCCTTGAAGGTTGAGAATTGACTTTTGTTACATCTGGTATTGACAGTAACTATAGTAACAAAAAATGTAATTTTCATACTTGCTTAAACGACGAAGATAGATTGCATATCCTCTTATTATGAAACGTTTAAGAGGTACACTGTCAGAAAGGCACACCAGTGGCTTATTGCGAACGTTGTAGAGTTTGCATGTTTGGTGTGGTGTGTACCAATGGACGGTGGTGAGGGAGAATACCGAGACCAACAGAACGGATGTTACTCTAGTGTTGTACACTGGTACCTCACATATATTTTACCCTGAACTCTGTAAATTTGTACAGACCTCAAGGTGCTAAGTTCAAATAGGGATATTTTAGAATGCTACGCGATAGTCTAAGTACACTGAAGAGCCAAAAAAACTGGTACAGGTGTGCGTATGCAAATAACAGAGGTATGGAACCAATCAGAGTAACGCGATGCAGTCGGCAGCTAGATCGGTTACTGTAATCTGACCACTAGAAAACCGTGGCCACCACCATAGTTAAATTTTTTATCTCGCATAGGTCAGATTTACGCTGTCAATGTAAGTTGCAATGATTGAACAAAATTTTTTCTGGAAATTGTAAAGTAAGTAATAATTTCCAAATCTCTAAACGGATTATTAAATTTGCAGTGTTTGATGGAGAACGTCCTCAACTACTCAAAAAAAATATTTTAAAATATTTACCAAACTTGAATCTTTGATCCTCGTACCGAAGCTGATTTACATACACTGTTATAAGAATGTTGTTAAAAAATTTATTTAAAATTAAAATTCATCAACAATTCTAACACAGTATAAATATTTCATAAAATTTAATGATTAACAAATAATTTCGAAGTTATCATATTGAACTTTAGAGGTTCAAATATTCCGATTCCGGAGCAATATATTTTGAATGGGAGTGTGTGGCTCTAGATGTGTCTGTGGCTGCGAGTCTTCGGCTCGACTCGGAAGTGCTCGGCAAGCCTCCGAATATCAGAGGACCCTAACTTTGATTCGACTCGGGATTGCTGGCCTACCCGAAGGAGCTCAGTGGTTACGCCTAATAACCCTTTATGCATATATGTATGTTTGTGGTAACCATGACAACTACCAAAGCTGTGGTTTGGACGAAGGTGTTGTAACCTGTTCTGTGGCGATTGAGGCGCCAGCACTTATTACTAGTCCTCCGTGATCGGGCGTAGGGATGTTTCGACACTGTTGTCTAAAGGTTCAATTTACTAATGAATCAACACAGGGCGATTGAGAGTTAAAAAAAACAATCTCTAGTTTTATTATTGTTTTAACAGGTTAATTGACACACGAGCTCTCGAGACAACTCCCTCCCTTTTATACGTATGCTCCGTATTGTTCGCGTGGGGGGGGGGGGGGGTAATACTCTTCGCACTTGCTGGGTGATTCCAAATATCCGTTGCACTCGCGGGATAACTACTCAGGGTCCTTCACACTCGCGGGATGACTGTACTTATCTGGCTTAGTTGGTCCTGCAGTTGAGGTCTGGTGAGCTGGAACTGGCAGGACTCTGCGTCTGATGGCGGCTGGCTGCCGCGGTCGTTTCTCCCGGAATCACTCCGCTCCCTCGGAGTCTCGTCGGCCGACTCCCGTTGGCGTCCCGTCTCGGACCCGCTCCGCGCTCCTCGATCCCGTCGGCTGACTGCCGCATCTTACTGCTCCCGACTGACTGACTCGTTCCTTCCTTTCTCTCCTCGTTTTGTAGCCCGCCATCGCCATATTCAAACTGCCTCGTCTCTGCACGTGGTCCAGGGAGCTTGTTGTCTCTCTGAGTAATAAAACACGTGCGTCCGGCCTTCTGGCGCACATGGTCTGGCGTTGTCCCTATCGATTCTGGTATGGGCGCTTCATTGTCTCGTTCTGCACGTGCTACTTGGTGGGTGGCCTTTGGTTCAGCGCGCGCACGTGGTCCTTCCCTTGTCCCAGGATATGGCTGCTATTCTTCCCGTACGCTCGTTTAAGGCTCTCCTGGTTTATTGCGGCGAAGCCCGGGGCAGGCGCAGCTGGTGGTGGGGTCTCGGTGTCCCTTGGACAGCTGCAAAATGCGGCTGTGGCCGCGCCCTGGTGCTTTCCGTTGTCTCCGGATGCCGTCTGCATGTGCAGGAACAGTGGCACGTGCAGAAACCTTTGGTGGCCCGCCTTTGCAGCTGTAAGGCGCGGCTGCGTATTCCTGGTGGTATCCTTTTGGCACGTCCGCCAGACCCTAAATCCTTATTGCGGGCTTCGCCTGCGAGCTTCCCCGAGCGTGTGTTCTGACTGCAAAAATATAGGGACGCGGGAAGCATCAACCATATTTTTTTTTTTGTGTAGGCAGAGGGAATGACAAATCGAATATCTGTATTTATTAAGCCACGAAATGTTTTTTACCGGNATTTTTTTTTGTGTAGGCAGAGGGAATGACAAATCGAATATCTGTATTTATTAAGCCACGAAATGTTTTTTACCGGGCAGTGGGACTACGCAACCTATATTTATAAGAATTATTAAAACAATATTAAAAAACCTAATGTAATTGGTAGCTATTTTGTTTTATCAAATTAACAATTGGGCTATTTTAAAATAAATATGAGGATTGACATTTGCGAAAACATGCAGAAAAATGTTTTTCTCTCACCCTCTTTCCTTTATCTCTCTTTCCCTCTGAGTGTATCCCTCCCTCTCCCTTTTTCCCGCTCTCTCTCTCTCCCTGTGTCTCTATTTGCCTCTCTCTTTCCCACTAACTTTCTTTCAACTCCTCCATTCACGCCAGTTTACAATACAATTTGTATATTTTACCCAATTTCAGTTCACCACGTTGTCTTTTTTAAATCCATGGCTATAAATCGTATTTTTTTATAAGTAACGATTGTCTGAATGACTGAAAACCACCACCTCTCTGCCTCGAGTCATGCTGGAATTTTAGTATAGTTTACGATGTCCCTGGCTGTCAAAACAGACATGCCCAACATTAAATACCTGATAGGAGAGCACAAGCAAACTAAAAAAAATACATAATCGTTTCAATAGAATAATTTTTTTTTTTTTTTTTTTTCAAGTTTCAAATCTGTACTTATTAGTACCTGAAAAATAATTTCCGTGTATTTGCACCATAGGCAGCAAAGTGCCGCGAGCAACCATTGCTAGAAATAATGTCTTATGATCCAGCTGGCCAATATTATTACTGATAGGTATGAGTGTGCTTGCATGCATGTTCGCTTGGTTGCATTATGCTGAACATACGTTACATAATCTATGAGCTGGTCCTCGATGCCCCGATGAATGCCTTCTCCCCATTGCAGCTTGTGCTCTGAGCGAGAGAGAGAGAGAGAGAGAGAGAGAGAGAAAGACTCACAGTTAAAATAATATTTTCTTGGAAAGGACATCAGTTGCAATAGTTGCACTTGGTTACTCTATAATGTCCTTTAAATAAATTGTTTATTTTCTCACTTCATTAACATGACTAACTCTAAGATATATGCATACATGTTTAACATTTACTTATATAAAGGAAGAAAAATGTATCACGCACATTGCTGGTTGCTAAACGATCACATGGAAAGCTAGCATAGATGTATGGGGAAAGAGAAATAGACTTTAGCATTCGTGTATTTTCTCATGTACTTATACAGTGAAGTGCCAATCCCACAAAGTATTTGCTTTTAACGTTTTATCACTCCTCTAAATTAAAAAAATATATTGACTGTGTTATTTTTTACAAGTAATGGTTGCTAGTGGAATTTCGCTGCCTGTGGTGTAAATGCCTCAAAATTATTTTTAAGGTTCTAATAACTAGAGATTTGAAACTTGAAAAAAAAATCCAATTTAGACTTTAATTAATTTTTTTCAAATAGCTTGTGTCCTCCTTTCAGGTTTTTATTGTTGAGCATCCATGTCTTGACATGCAGGGACATCGGGAATCATAGTATGATTCCAGCGCGACCCGAGACAGGGAAGTGTTAAATTTAAGCTATTCAGACAGTCATAGCATTTAAAAAATCGCATGAATTATCGTCATTAATTTAAAAATACTACTCGATAAATAAAAATTGTTGAAGAAAAATATATAAATTTGATGGTAAACTGGCGTGAATGGAGAAGCTGTAAGAAAGGGAGAGGTGAAAAGAGAAAGGGAAACAGAGACAGAAGGAAATAAAGTGAGATACAGAGGGAAAGAGACAAAAAGTAGAAAACATATTTCTGCATGGTTTCACAAAAGTGGATGCACATGCGAATTTTAAAAATCGCTTGGTTTTAAATTTGGTAATTAAATTTCACCGGCCAAATATGTAAGGTTTCTTTGATATTGTTTTGATAACTCTGATATTTATAGGTATAAAATCTACAGCGTATACATCTTAAGTGTATTCACTCTGACAAATGAAAAAAAAAATGTAATTGAATAATAAATACAGAATATTGATTTGGCATAACCTCTGACTATAAAGTAATATGACTACCAGAAACATGCGTATGTGCTTGAAGGTTTATTAGACATAACCGCTGAGCTCCTTCCGGTAGGCCAGCAATCCCAAGTCAAACTGAAGTAGGGATCCTCCGATGTTCCGTGGCCTGCCGAGCACTTCCAAGTCGAGTCGAAGACTCCCAGATACAGTCACAGCCGCACATTCCCATTTAAAATACATTGCCCCAGAATCGGCATATGTACACTACTAACTTTAAATTCATGTCTTCTGTACATTACACACACACACACACACATATATATATATATATATATATATATATATATATATATATATGAAATAAAGTGTATTTGTTTCAATCTTTTTACAACCAGGAATTTTTTGGCAACGTTTGTAAGCGGAATGTTAAGAATATTTACTAATACAATACTGTAAGAACACAAGCACACTATACACTTAAAAACTATTTACTTAGAACGAGTTTTCTGAGTTACTCAATTTTCAAACGTAACTGCGATAGTGATTAGAAACTTATTTTATTGTTATTTTAATATATAATCTTTATATATCGTACAGATATTTTAAAGTCAAATTTCATGGGCCAGTTGATTCAATTAAGTGTTTTATTCTTTGGGGTACTGGGACTACATTACCTACAAATATCAAAACTTTGTGGGGTTATCAGTATTCTATTGTTATAATACCATAGTCAATCTTCTTCTGTTTGTACTAATCATGTGTTCCCGTCATAAATCATACATTAGACAGTCTCTCAGGATAATTTTAACCTGAAATTTTGTAATTCAGAGGTTTTTATAATCGCGATAAGTTCACTCCTATTTAATGTCGTAGCTGAACACGTTTATGTTTGTGTAGTTGTTGCCCTATTTTCACCAATATTATTACCGTAATATTATTCCCCTCCCTGTAAATTACACAGTAGTATGCAGTTCCTATAGGCTAATATTCGTTTCATTCAAATAACATATTAATTGTTCCTGTTTACCTACTGTGATTCAAGTATATTTTTTAACATCTTAATAATAAAAATATGTTATAGGTATTTAAATAAGAGTCAAAATGGAATCACGAACACGCGAAGTCTTGTGGACTCATTCCAATGCAGGGGTAAAAATACCAATCTATGAAAAGGTACCAATTAAATTGCAAGTGCAAATTGAGTTGGTCTAGGATTTAATGAGAATGAATGCGACTAGGAGAGAGTTTAAACAACAATCTTCTTCGCCACATAAAAACGGAANGTCTAGGATTTAATGAGAATGAATGCGACTAGGAGAGAGTTTAAACAACAATCTTCTTCGCCACATAAAAACGGAATGTTTACAAATTCAGAACGTTTCTTTGCAATTAGTCAACGATTTCTTAAAACTATCGAGGAACTTATCATTACTATGATTCCATTATTCACATCAGCATGACTGTACATTTGAAAAAAAATTATAGATTAATCCTACTTATGACAGTAAACATACTGACGTAGCGACTAAAATGAAGTTGTTATATTACCTCCAAAACTCTACAAATTACAACGCATAATTTTNAAACATACTGACGTAGCGACTAAAATGAAGTTGTTATATTACCTCCAAAACTCTACAAATTACAACGCATAATTTTGTTAATTTGTTGAGCAATGTACTCTAAATAATTATCCATGTATGAATTATAATAATCAGTTTCGTGGGTGGTATACATGTTATATCAGTTGCGTAATATGTAGAAATTGTTCTACAAAATTTTAAAGTTTTTATGCGTATAAAGAATAAAATTTTTTACATACTATGAATTTTGTTTTTCGAACACTTATTTTTATACAAATTTTCATAACTTTATCGAACCGCACAACTGCACAAATTCTTTTAGCTATAGAAAGAACGCAATTTTGAAATAAATCGTTTACATATGCTTTATTCTTAAAAAGTGAAAATATATACATTTTTTGTTACTTTTTGGTTACATAAATTAATTTAAGAAAGTAAGTCTTATGAGTATGCAGAATTATATAAATTAACCATACGAATATTACACGCAAGTAAACTTTTTCGGTAAAAATTCTTAAAAACACAATTTGGGAATCTTTCCTTAAACAGCGACTTCATAGTTTTACAAAATTAAGGAATGGAATAGTGTGATATCAGAGAAATGTAATTTAGTTTACGCGTTGGTTTATTGGCTATAGCCCCGGAGAGGGGGATGTGGGTCAGTTACTCTCACGCGAAGGAGGTTTTCCGGGCGCTTGAGGTGGTGTTGCAGCATCATGCTATAGTAGCCGAGCCCGGTTACCACATTTGATCCTAAAGAGCATGGATGATGCGTCTCCTATAGCTTCTCTCCCCTCATGGTGATCCAAGGCTCCTCGTGCCACTCCTAGGTAACGCAGATTGGGCTCGGCCACCCACATCCCTATGGGAACCAGTATCCTCGTGACAGTTAACAGGTATCTGCATGATGGCTCGGGCCGACAGACGGTACCTGGGTCCGACCACTTGGCGGCGTCTTTTACCACTTGGAAGTCAGGCCGTTGAGGCCCAAAACTGGAATTTCACGGTGAAGAAATTCTAACGTTTGGTAATGGTCAGTGGCCGATGACGGATGTAGTGGCGGTGACGTGAATGCGATGGTGATAACATGGAAGAACTCTAGAACCTAGGGGCCCAGACCTACGGTGTTTGATAAGGACGGAAATCTTCAATTTCAGAGCAAGGACGGCTTTTCTATGGCCTGCGTGCCAGGATGGGGCCGGTAATTTTTCTCACTACATGCGCTTCGCCATTCGCCCTCTTTCTTCCTGTTGGCAGTTCGGTGGTGGGATGCTGGGTGGGCAACCGGTCTGCTTATGTTCGGTGAGGCCTTAAAGTGTCTTCAGCCACAACCGGAGTGTGCTCTAAGGTGACTGTGCCACCTGGTGCACTAACGGGTGGAAGGGGCTACCTCTGTTCGCCTGGCGCTCGCCACAGGCGGAGCGGCCAGTCATTGAAAACCCTCTAGTGCCATGGAAAATAAGTGGGAGCACGGGCTGATCGGTTCGCCCCCCCCCCCNCCCCCCCCCCAGAGATTCTCTATGGTGTACCGATCACTAGAGGTTGTACTCTTGGAGGTAGTGGTTTACTCCGTATGCTGGGGGAGGGCTGGGGAGATTCCCCCTCTTAAAGAAAGACCGGGTGGCGAGCGGTAATCCATTCCGGTTTTATCCTGGAGAGACACTAGGTGTATGGAGAGAACCCTGGCCAGACCACGCGCTTGGTATCTGAGTACGAGGGTCTCAGAACCTTGTGGCAGGGTGCTCTTTGCTGTAGTTGTGAATAAGGTTGGGGCTTTGGATCTGGTCAACTCAGGTACTAAGCTGTGATACCTGCGATGAGAGGGCTCGATTCCTCTCCCCCACCGATTGGGCGTTCATAGCGCGGAATTGGCAAAGGCTAATATCGCTATGTAAAAATACAAAAGCAAAAAGTCAGAGAAGCCGATACCGAAACAGATAACTTCTCTAGTAAAGAAAAGCAGAATCTCTTAGTTGTCTGAATGCGAAATAAAATAGCTACTATTTTAAATAATTGGGTGCAAAGAAACTTATAGTTAATTGTCAACTTTATATTATTGGTAAAATTTTAATTTCGCCTCAAATTCATATACGTAGTTTATTTTGACATAGAAACCTCCATTGGTAATTTTGTCGTTAGATTTCAAATAATATATATACTAATTAATATTATTTTTTTACTTTCTCCTTTGCTCATATATTTACAACTGCTTACTTTATAAATGTTCATTGAATATATACAAAAATTATTTAATAAATAATATTTTATTTCCCACCACTGTCGTCAAACATATTATGTAATCACAAAAGACCGTGTCCGCGAAATTTTCTAAGACTTTGGAAGGGCACACGAGAAATGCAGCCGAGCTTAGAGCAGAGAACTAAGCAGCAGAAACGTAAGAGCGCAATAACAGATAATTGGACGACCAAAGAAGAATTGTAATTATCAGGCGCCTAAGCCGCAGAGAGAGAGCCAGGGATTACTTCATTGCCGTCTTGTGCGGTCAGGACGGAGCTCGGAAAACCACACGACCGCTTCCTTTTGTATCTCCCCCATTCTTCCGGTGGACTTGTACGGAGATGTGGACATCCGTCTTGCCTCCTTCTGCCCTCGCT
Source organism: Clitarchus hookeri (assembly GCA_002778355.1). Classification (NCBI taxonomy): domain Eukaryota; kingdom Metazoa; phylum Arthropoda; class Insecta; order Phasmatodea; family Phasmatidae; genus Clitarchus; species Clitarchus hookeri. Next base: position 53,243 of record NQII01008074.1, on the reverse strand, counting down.
TTTTATCTCCACGGGACCGGAAAAGAAACGAGGGATTTAAGGGGAGGAGTGTGGAGGAATAGGTTCTTGTGAAAAACAGAGGGAGAAATAAGAAACGGCCGAGGAAGACGGAAAGTTGGCGGGGAACTTGTGCACTGCTGGGGGTTCGACTCGAAGTTGCCGTACGTGTTTCGGGTCCGCAGACCAGACAGCGAGCAGCCGACGCCGCAGAGGGTCTAATGAAAGCGGCCGTGACTTGTACCCTTCGTTTTTCTCTCCTTCGAACGCCGCACATGACTTGAATCGACGCGAGTTAGCGGCAATATATCCGCATCCCAGTCGACGGAACGCTTTGATTCAGAGCCGGTTTTTTTTTATGTAATTGCCTTGTGGCTGGTGTAAGCACTTCGAACTGGTTTCTGCAGAAAGTTCTGATGAAATTTACTGCACCCTATAAGAAGTTGTATTAGTTTAGTTGTATGGACGATCTTTTCCTTGAATAATCATATTTCAAACGTCATTACAATAATGATGCATTAGGAAAAAATAGTAAATAATAATTTTACAACTTTTCCGTATGAATTAATTAAACAATAGTAAATATGATCACATCTGTAAAATTATTCACGTCGGAGTAAACATTTTTAAGCAGATCCTCGAAATTCTCGTTGTGTTTCTCTTAATATAAAAAATTTATGAGATAAAATTATCTATATTACCTTAGTAATTTACGAAAGCAAATTGTGTATTTTTAAAGGGATTTCATTTTTCTGTTACTGAATTATGAATAACAGAGAGTTAATAGAATTAAATAATGTGAAAATTGTAGTAGTTATGTGATGTTAGTTTACCGTTGTTAAAAACGTTCTAATAACAATGCCATTCAATGGTTTTTGATAAATATTAACTTAAATTTTAATTCATTTCGGTTTTTTAATGCGCTTTAGAAACCAATAGGGGAAATGTTAAAACACTTTATTGGAAATCCTAAAATGTACGTTCCGACAACCTGAGGATTGACAGTCATTCGAAACTTCATACAATATAATTTAGTCGTTATTCTAGTTCATAGTACTCATTAATTATGTCGAAGGTCATTCATAGATCTACTTGTAAACGCCCTGATAACGTGTTATTAACGTCTACCTACGTTATATAGATGGTTGGCTTGCTAGCGGATCGCGGCTGGACGGTTCCGAGGAAGACGTGGTTGTACGTATCGCTTGTTTTAGTGTTAAGACGTTCCTTGATTGTACCACCGGTATTATGCTGTAACTTCAATAAGCAAACATTTATTCGAATACTTTCCGAGAAATATACTGAACAGTTTACACATGTTTGCAAACTGGAGTTCTAGGAACGTAATTTTTTAGACATCTGCGTTAAAGTGACGCAGTCAATGAAATTTATGAAATAAATACGTGTGACGAAAATAAAATTTTCTTTGCGTTCACATTCATTTTTTACACATCTCATTTCCTAGATGTGTGAAACTTGCAGTAATTCAGTCAAACAACCATATATTTATTTACTTTTTATTTTCCTTTCAGTCATTATTAATGTTTTAAATTTACCTCAGCAAACATTCTTACCCCTATAACATTGACGATCGTACTCCTAGCATATTTGGTAAAAATTTAAGAAAATTACTTATTACCGAATCTCAACGTTATATTAAAGCTCGGATGTTGAACCTCATGAATAATTAGAGAATTTATACTATGCGAGTTTTTTGTTCATAAGTATTTGATTTACCGTTTATGTAATAATTAAACTTACAACACTTTTACAATTACCCTTGGTCGATGAAAAATTACCTCATAGGCAGGGCTTTCAATATTGCCAAATTAACCTCGAACAGCTCACAGACACACAAGCGTATGTATGTTGCGCTTTATGCCGTAGCCGGGATTTGGACTCGAACCATCGATCACTGACGCCAAATGTGATGTTATTTGTTGGAAAACTTTTGCAGTTCATGAAAGTGTAATAAATCAGACTGCTGTTATTTCTATTGCTAATGCTCCTGTTATGTATTCACGTGAAAAATTGTAATTTTAATTAGGTGATGAAATATAGTTGTTTCTTAAATTAGTTGGAACTTTTGAAGTTGTTCCTGTTTCAGGTCATGTACAGCTTGTATATAATACATAGATTATAATCAAGTTTGTTTGACGGAAAACGGTTCAGTTGCTGTGAGGAACAGGCAGCGTGTTATTGAAGTACATTACGAAGGAGGATAACAGTTCGTTTTATAATGTAAGCTTATTATTATTGCATTTTAATGATCAATTAAATCATATGTTGAAGACTACTAGTTCTCGGAGGTTTAATTGTATGGATCCGTTTTTTAAACATAAGAAAACCCATAGTCAATTCACAGGAACTTCGCGAAAGAGGAAAAAGCTAAATCCTATATTCCACGATACCTGCTGCCCTAGCTAATCTAGTAGCAGGTTGTATAAGAACTGGAGCACTAACTGCTATATAAATTCACTATGCGAGTCAGTATGAAAAATTTATTTTACACGTCTATAGAGAACGTACGAGCCTGAGGCACATTAGGTTTGTGCTCACTTAGAATATATTTATTTTAAGTTTCTTAGTTGTCAAACCCAAGGCCGTAAAGAACCACAATACACGCTAGTGTCAAAAACATTATTTGAAAAATAGCTCGTATTAAACTTTTACGTATGTGTACACCTTCGAGCTGTATTAAAATATTTCATTGATAATAATATATTACTTTTAGTAGAAAAAAAACACATCTAAATAACATGATACTCAAGGACGCATTATCGAGATGGAGACGTGCATTTTCGTCCTCATTATCATTTAGTTCCTGGCAGGGTCCACTAGGAGCGCCACACCCTCTAAAACTACTTCGTGGCCGGTCAACAACGAAAGCAGGTATATTAGCAGCTAGAGAAATATCGTTTTACCAAACCTGGTATGAAATTCGGACAAGAAGGCAATACAGGCCGGGATGGCACCAGCTACAATAACAAGGCAGTACATAATATTTATCCACGCAATTCGGTCATAAAATGTGACGTTATAAGTTGCGCAGGTTAGGACAGTGATGATTCAAGCCATCATACACCATGACCCGAAACGTCTACGAAACGAGCCGGCCGTCAAGTGGTTCCCAACACAATTCTTATCAGGTGTTCGATTGACGTTAGCACATCTGCGGTTAACTATACGGCGTTATCCCAGTGGGCCAGAACGTCCAGTTTATGAGGCGTTTGACAGGAAGAGGCTCTAACTATCTACACTTCACAACATAAAAATATTTATCAGTCAGTGAACACCCTTGCATATGGGGGACGTCATACGTTCGTTGAGACTATATTTCGTACAATTATAAATAGCTGTTGGCCTTAACATCAGCTCATACAAATTTTACTGGCTGCGTTACACTGTAATTCTTACCCTACCAAGAAAACAATTTATTCGTTGAAACTCCTGAAGTTCATTATTTAATGATTACTGATTAAGTTAATTAAAATGTTCCTCCTGGTGACATCGTTATTGCTCGAGGTTGCAGATGCGTTACTTTCAGCCAAGAAGTTTCTTTATTCCGAACCGCAGGTAAACCATATTTTTAGTACCGTATTTAAGGTGTAAGTAACGGCTACTTTAGTTTGCAAGTAATTTTATTCTATCACTCTGCAGTTCAGAATACCTGATAGCAAAAGAATAGTTCATAATTTTTTTATCCGTCCATATATTAAAAATTGTAGCAACTATAGATATAAAAAATCGTCTTGTTCAAATTCATTTATGTATTTCAATACATTTATGCCATGGTTTTTTGTTACAATCTCATTATTAAAAAACATCTTTGTTGGTATTGGAAAACCAAAATAAACGCACTTCTCTCTTTGGAGAAATTAAATCATTTAAAAGGAGATAAATTACACTATTTTCTTGAACAAAGGTGTAAATTAGCACAGAGAAATTATCTGCATTCTGCAGCTTTTATTATTACTAAAATGAATCCAGGTTTTATTTAATGTGTGACTGTCCAGAAATGTTTGCAAAATAAAATTTTTTTACCAACTCCTCGAAATAAATCCAAATAAGGCCCTCAGCAATTTTGAAAATTTTTGAAAATTGATTAATTTATGTAATTCGCTGATTTGATAATCTTCAAAGCTCTCATTTTTAAAAGTGATTGTGCAATAAAAACATAAAACCATTCTTATTTGTAGCTGATAAAATTATTTGTAAGGTGTAAAAGTGTTAAAATCACACCTTCTGTACAGTCAAACTTCATATCTGATTTCGGGGAACGCATTCCAAAAAGAGTTACTGCATCTAAGAAATCAGTTTCTAGCTTCGTTTTCACTTTCATTGCTAGAGGCATAGCAAAACTATCATCGCAGTGAGTGGCACCCCTATTGTCTTGAAGTAGCCTCTTTAAAGTTGTGAGATTATTTTTAATTTCACTAAGGTATAACAGGTTCTTAATTTGACTGTGAAGTTGGTGAAGCGAAGATGGCCGCAGCAGTGTCGTCACCACGTCAGTTAGGCCGCCCATAAGGGGCACCCTCTCGCTGCTCCTTGGACTGCTAATAATGCGCGCCCTCTCACCCTGGCCGACCAGTGTGACGTAACTCGGCGAGAAGGCCCCGAGGCACGCGTGCTAGACCACCAAGCCGCCCATTAGCCCCACCCCACCCCCTTAGGACTCGGTCAAGCAGAGGGCACGATTCCACCCCCTCAAGGACACCTCATTCCCCTACCCAACGCGACAACTCTTTAAGTCTAATCTAGACGTTACTATTACCGCATTTGACTCAGCACATTCAAAGTCAACATTCAAAACATTATTTGCCCGTAAAGTGTTATTACTAACATGCTGAAAAGAAATACGTAAGCTGTGTTTGCAAATGTAATTCACACGTCTTAAAGTGGAAGAAAATAATAGTCTTTTTTAACGTTGTTGAAGTTGAAAAAATTTAGATTAGTTTATATTTGTTTTATGGTGACATATTCGAGATGCAGGCTATTAGTGGGCTAATATTTTTACACTACTTGCCAGTTCACTGTTGGAATAAAGAACGCGTGGAATAATAAACCCACGTCTAAATAGTGAATCGTGATTGTAGGAGTATTTATTTTGCATGTGGCCAATCAACATTTGCTGTTTGACTCATGAAATAATAATTGTTCGCAACATGAACCCACAGATACCAATCGCTTTCATTGAAGCATGATTCAATAGCTGCAGAATCGGGTGTGTTTGATTTTCCTGATTGCATCGATGCATTCGCGATCACAAATAATATGAGAGAAATAATTTATTTCTGAGAGCAGTGGCTTGTCGTGTCGTCTTTTCTTGAGCGTAGTTCCATGACCTTGGCGCCCGCACAGCTCGACATCAGGCGAACGCTAGAAACACTACACTTCATTCAAACCCATTCGAAAAAGTTGGTGTTAGCTCGTAATTAAAATGTTATGTAAATATTTCAGTTGTTAAAAATCCTGACAGAAAAGAGCCGAAATTATTTTAAAGTAAACAGTTAATTAAAAATGGTTTTCTGTTCCTTAGGCAGATTTGAAATCATTATTTAAATATGTCTTTGATTTAGATTCATCTAAGATCAAAATAAAACCGGTATCGGATAAAGAAAAGTTGTGTTTCTGTTACGCATTTTTTTAAAAGGATGTTTTTTTTAATTAGGGGTTACTTAGGGGTGATTTCGGTATATTGCTCAATAGAGCAAATGCCATTTCGCCCAATAGTAAATTATTTTAAACAGATATACTGAATTATAGTATTCAAATATAGCAGTTATTCATACGCACCTGATACTATTGTGTCGGTTAATGTCGAAGTGGTATCTTGAATGAGTTTTCACAAATACTTCCTCTATAAGTACTTACCGGAAAATTACCGCAGGTTATAAATTTTTATTGGGGTCTACAACGCAAATACTACACGAAAACAATTATTTGAATCAAAACCACCATGTATATTTAGTATTATAATTTTATAATTTACAAATAGAGGTAAATATTTCTAACACGTTGGTAAGCCTTCTAGCCTGGGTGAAAAGGGGCTCACTGTGAACACCCCGCCCACTCCACTGAACACAACACAGAAAGGCGATCTATTACCTTTGATTTGCGGTAGTTTGCATTAAATACGCACCTATGCTGCTAATAAACCACGTTAATTTTATTTGATTACTCTTGCAAGTAACCAAAAGTTTCGACATTGTTGCGCTCATGAAAATTTAACTTTAATTTACGTTAAGGACAAATCTTTCAAATTCTTATATTGGTTTTCGGTTATTCTTTGCTATAATTATATATGTACACATTTGAAATTTTTCATAAGAAATCTCATACAGTAAATTTTTCTTTGGTTTGTAACGGCAGCCCATCGACAAATGTAAAAAAAAAACTAACGATTTTCATTAATGTAAAGCTATTGTTTCTACCAAAATACTAAAATATAAAACGCTGCTTAATTTAAACTTTGTTGATATTTTTTGTTATTACTATTGACCTGATATTTTTACAATATTATATATACACTTTATTATGAATTTAAAAGTGATATCTTATATATAATATAAATGAAAACATTCATGTCAACATACAGTTTAAAAATGTTTTCTTGACAACATTGAAATACTTATTTTCTTAAAGTATTAAAGTGTTCAGGGCAATCGTGTTTATTAAAAGTAATAAATGGTTTTTCAGTGTTCACTCAATTTTAGTAGAAATATTCCATTTAATCGACCTAAAACATTTAACCAAAATTTCTGTAAATAGAGAGTTATTAGCAGATACGTGAAGGTTACTCCAATAACAATATTAACACATTGCGCGTAAATAATGGATAAAGATATAATTATAATCGAATACGTAACAAACATATGTTCATAAAAATCGAAAAACAAATTTATATTTGCTGATAATTGCTCTCAGGTTTTTATCCGAGCAATAAGATTGTATCCATTTGTTATTCGGTAATAAAGTTCACATAAATTAACACATATTTAATGGATTTCCGCTTAATGATAATGTAAATTGACGCTTTACGAACCGCCCGAATAAGACATGAAACGTCCTAGTACATCAAACAATGGGATTTAATGTAAATAAAACATTTTTGAAAAGGATGTGAATGTAAATGTTCAACACCTTGGTTCTCTTAGTAACTGAAGGAAAACAAGTAATAATTTATGTGGTAAGGTGGAAGGACACGTGGTCTCTCATTATACCTGTCACATAAGAAACAAGTTTTTAAATAATAACTCGCCTTTTTCATGTCATATGTAATGGCATAGTAAGGCCAACTGCGATGTGTCCTCTAAGTTTATGTCAGAATTCGTTACTAATTATATCGATTCTCTACTACGAGACGCAGAATTTACATGTAAAGTGTACGTTGTGGTTTTTGTATGATATTACAATCGACCCGATACGGAAGGTAAAGGTAGTCACTACAAATTCCGAATTTCGATATCCAATAATAAAACATTTGTGTTACTATTGTACAAAAAACTTTAAATATTTAACAAGCATTTATCGCATAATCTATGTAGTCCCATATTAAATTTAAAAAATCGTTTGATAATACACATTTAAGAAACCTTAGCTTATTTTGAATTATTTAAAGTCTTAAATTATTTTGAAATCCGTATAGACATACAGTCATTCGCAGCTCACAGTAAGTGAATATAGGAAAATCTGGCAGCTTCTTCCAATTACATACTAAAATATAATATACTATATTACAGTCATAGGTATGTGATGCGTTTTTCAACAGAGTATATATAATATATATATATATATACCTCACTTACTCTATGTGACGATCAGACATCAAGACCATAGAGGAAGGAGTATATAGGAGAGTGCATGTTGCGACTTCGTTTGAGCAACTTTTATTGACCATCATCTGGTGGATACACACAAACTATTCAATTATAGCCACTTACTTTATGTACATAGAAGTGGTTTTACATACATGACAAGTATGGCAGTTTTTCAGAGCGTAACTGTTACTTGAAGAGTGTATGACTGTACTAACAGTATGAGCAAATTGACTTTAAAAACCTTATGGTAAAATGTGATAGACCCTTTTTAGAGCTCACTGATTTCTTCACGACAGTTTGTAAAGCCCTTTCGTGCACCATTATCTTGAATACCATTTGGAATATCATAATACACTTTTCACAGTATGATTCATGCCTATTTACTGAAGAAATAGATGTGTGTAACTCATTTCGCAAAATATTTCGATATGTCCCTTTTTACAAAATACCATCGATTTGTATTTACACATTTAAATTGCTTGTACTAAAGCGTAGAATTTTAATATGTTCGACACTGTAAATACTGGGTAAAATAAATTATATAGTTACAGGTCTTTAAAAGTAGAACTCGGCCGTGTGAAACATCGCATTTTATAAAGGCTGGTATGCAAAGACATATACAGCTTTCGCAATTATATCTAAGGTTTAACCTGTTGTAAGCCATAGAGGTTAACTTATATGTTGCAATAAAATATTTGGCGCCTAAAAAATCCACGATTGAAAGAAAAATCTCAACACTTTTTATTAGCTCTGGACAAGTATCTTTACATAACTTTACCACGAGCCACAAAAAAATATTGTTGTGAAATAAATGTTTGTACTTATACGTGTTTTTGATACCATTGTCGTGTATCGCGCACTGTTCCCGGCTGCGAGAGAGATGAGGGATATTTCACACCCGCTGGGAGGGACCACAGCTATCCCGAAGCTGCCAAAAGGCCCGGCCGAAAAGGGGATTATAAAGGAAGCGTGGCGCATGCGCGGTTCGTTATCCGCAAAGCCAGCGACGCGGAAACTGTTTTCATCTGCTTCTTGTTTTCTTTCCTCCTCTGGGGCGCTTTGCTCCTGGCCGCTGGCTCGTAGGCATTCCCGACCAACGCTGCCGCGTGGTGGG
>NQII01008074.1:0-44294 GCA_002778355.1 Clitarchus hookeri | reverse complement strand
CCAACGCTGCCGCGTGGTGGGTTGCCTACAAACTAAGGGGCAAGCCGTTATGGACCTCAACCGCAAGCATCCACGGCCAGTGCTGCCATTACGTGTTCTTACTTCCCCCTCCCTTCCTGTAAAGCTCTTTTTTTTATCCACCCCCAACCACTCCCACCTCACTCTTATCACCCCGTGAAGATAATCTGTCACTATGGCATGGGAATAAATCCAGCCTGGTTTGCATAGGAACCCCAGCTCTCGCCAATCCACAACCCATTTGCGCCGCCAGCTCTGCTAAGACGGCTCTTACGGCGGTTCGTGAGGGGCGCCACTTCTCATCACAACCAGCCGCTAATCACCGGACCACCCGGGCGAATTAGGGCGCGTCTATACCCTCCCTCACTCCTTTTCAGCAGCAGCCTCCCAGGAGACCCGAGTAATCCGCTTATGAATCGCGTCCGGCATGTATCCTTCAGCACATTCCACGGAGCGGCGGTGATATCGGCGTCGTACTGCGTGTTATTACTGGCGCCGAAATATCTGGATCATCTGTGTTTGACAACGCTGGAAAATGCGCACTCGAACGAAGGACAGATCTAAAAATACGTATTTTTCTCAACATAATTTGTACACGACTCACGGTTTAGTTAAACAATTTAAAACGAATCTTTTGGAAATAAGTAGCTGACTGTAATTGCATGTATTCTGAAGATAACCAAATTTTTGTAGAAAGCAAATAAAGAATCTTACAGCATTAACGTCTGAACAATACTGAACCGTTTTAATTGGCCATCCTTGAAACTGTTTCAGTCTTGTGCATTTTCTTCGCTGTCACACAGCCACGTTTGGGTTTATCCAATTTCGCAGCTTCACTTAACTATCACGTACGTAATACTCGTTAAGAACATGGAAATGCTGGTTCTTACACCCCTGCGCGATGATACTTCTCGGGCAGAGACAAGAAGAATGTTTCTTAAGTACTAAGTGAGAAGTCAACCAATTGCACATAGCTTATTATGGTGAACTTTGAGATAACCCGCTTAGAATGTTTCATACTTAGTTTGGCTATCTTTTATACACCTAGCAGTGGAGGAAAAAAAGAATGAATTTTTGTGAATGAACACAAAACGAACGAGGGACCAAATATTTATTCTCAAAATAGAATGTAAAATTTTTGGAGTGGGTGAATAGTGATAAAACGGAATTTTTTTTAAAGAAATGAAAGTTTACTTAAAAAATAAACTTTTTTACTGATTTAAGTAACGATTGCACTCTATGCCGACATGATAGTTTGGGAGGAGTGGGTCACCGGTATTATTGTTAAATAATAAATCTACTTCATGTCATTTCTGTAATGGACATACACGGAATTTCCTCATTTTGTTGCCAAAGCGTTTTACCTCAACTACTTCGATCTACGTCTTCTTTTACAAGTCACCTTTGAATAATTTGACGTGTTCACTTATTCCGAAGTCAAAGGATGTATTTTAGTGTAGCAATTTGTCATCAACTTATGACCTTAAACTTACAGCAGGTATGCGATAATATCGATTATCTGCCATCGAGTTTGTCGTCTTTCTCACAATTTTCGAATTATTAAGGGGTCATGGGCTCTTTTTATCCCATTCAGACGGGTTTTTCCACTTCGGCCGATGATTGAGATTTACAGTGATTGGTTCAGTACTCATCCAGCGTCCCACATATCCTACATGAATCGCAAGGAAACAATTTATTAAAAATCTATTTACATCAAGGTAATGCAGGTCTACATATTATATCTGCGGTATATAAAACATACAGTCGTCCTTTTCTGGAATGCGTTCTCCGAAATAAGTCATCGGAAGTTATTATTCTTCAATTTCGTATAGAAAAATCTCCTTTATGCCAGATTTCGGAAAATGTTATGAAACAATTGCAACTGAGCCTTTAGTGAGCTACTAAGATAGCCTAATTTTCTTTGTTTTCAATGATATAACAATAAAGTTATCAACAATGTATTACAATAGGCTGTTTTTAGTTTTATTTGCAAAGGAAAGAAAGGCTTCTGAGCTCACTTTCCTGCCTGTGTGTATATGTGGTGTGTATGTGTGTGTTGTGCGTAAGTGCGTCCCCCGTTTTCAATTTTTGAACGACGCAACAGAATTTCACCAAACTATGTACACATGCACTAATTAGTAAGAACACCTGAATTTTATATTTTTTGACTAATTCAGGCACCTACTTTCGAATTGGCAGCCATTTCAATATTTTGGGACATGTGTCATATCTAGAGAACCATTAGATACATTTAAACCAAAGTTTGAATGTTGACAGTGCACCGTGTAAGCATAGAATTTAGAGATGAATGATGTTGTTGGTCAACCCTTTAGTAAGATATCACCACATGCAAAATAAATATTTTATGTTACGTCTCGAAAACTGTACAACGAATTACAGTTAAATTTGTCTCGTTAGATATAGTACGCTATACAAACGTATGCAGTTCAAATTATTAACGTACTTATTTTCCAAATGGTGACCATACAAACATTTTAGGTTAATTTTTTTTACAACTTTCACTCCGTTCGACCTTTTTAGACCACATTCTTTATGCAGACAGTATTAATGACAAGCATCGTATATGCCAAGATATAACCGCTTGTGTTGACCACGAATTAATAATGTTTTTCTGTCATAACTCAGGAAACAACTAACCGATTCTTACGAAATGTGTAAACCAGTAGTACTGCGGCAGGTAATGTGAACTGATATGTTCTAAGTGCGTCAGACTCTTATTATCAAAATGGTTGCCATATAACTATTTAAGCTTTACATATCATACCGTAGAAACTATATAAATAATTCCAATTTTAACTTGTATGCTGGCAGTATATATTACAACCATAAAATGTGTCCACACAAAGTCTCTTTTCCTTACCTTTTAGTGAAATAACATCACATGAAAAAATAAAATTTGTTTGTCGCATATCTGGATAAAACCTACAGATTTCTACAAAATTCGGCAAACAAGTAGCACTACGAAATACTATGTAATCTGATAAATGTTGAGTGGTTAGGTAGGAATTTAAAAAATTGCGGCCATATAAACATTTTAGCTTACTAAATCTACGAAATTATGAAACAAATTTCATCTTAACTTTATACACTGGCAGCATTTGTTACATACATAAAATTTGTCTAAACAGAGCCTCATTTCTCTGCCATTTTGTAAGATAGCCCTAAATGAAAACGTTATTTCGGGAAACAGACATTTCATTTCTTTCAAATTTGGCGAAGAAGTTGAACTGTGGAAGGCCATATTAAATTATGTTTTCAGTGTGCAAAACCCTGTTTGGCACTACCTCGCCCGGTATACAAATGCAGACACACTCATTAACTCACATATACTGTATATGGAGGATGTATTTGAATTATAATGAGAAACTTTGGGTACAAATTCTTCACAAAAAATTAAATTAAATACACATATTTATATATAGTCACAAATTGTATTCTAAAGTGAACCATAAGCACGTTATGAACCTCTAGTTTAGATTTATTGCAAATGTTACACAGTAAAATTTATGTCTATCGCTTAGTGGCTGAATATTTTATATTTATTGTCTATGAAATTTGGCTATTATAAAACCTTAAACATTTTTCAAAGTATTTTATAGAATTTGTGAAAATTTTTCACCCTTTTTGGTTGCATATTATTCCATTGGGCATTTTCACAATATATTTAGCAACAGTTTATTTGTCACCATGTAAAATCGACGAAAAATACACGTTCGGATTTTAACAGAAACGTACATTTTGTGAAATAATCCTTCACATTCAGACAGAAATATTATATTACTTAGCAGGTACACAAAACGCACGAGATTCAATAATAAATGCATTCATTCTTTTTGAGACGTCGGATCCTAAAGCACTCCAACCCAGCGAAACAGTTCCAAAATGGCCAAGTTTGGAATTAGCCACTAACTTTGGCAGACAGAACATACGTGTCTATAGTTCACAGAGACACTGGAGTACTAAAATGGATTGTTATAAACGCCGTGTGTGAAAAAATTGGTTTCTTATCCTTCATGTACTTAGTAGATTTTTATGTGCCCAAAATATATATTTGTAACTCTCTGCACGGTCTTATCCCACAATACAGCTAACGAAATTCTCTTTTTGGGAGGAGATATTAAACCAACAAAATTTAAAGAAATAAATTTAAAATGGTTGTGGTCCCACGTAGTTTTAAAGGAATGAAGAAAATATGTAAGGGAGCTGTTTTAAAGCCTGTAAGTCAGAAAGGTTCAACGCATTCCTGCTCGACGAAATACATGCCGTGTTATAATAAAATATGGTGAAGCATTTGTCTATATGTAACTAGCACATGTGTTAGTGTAAGAAGAGGTCACTATTATTTTACGAATTTTTTTATTGGAAACTACATAGCCTCCCCCAGCCTTGGGGTCTGGGGGAGGAAATGAGTATGATTTTACATGTGCGTCGTTGCTTTTTTTTTCGCGTTCACGGATACACTTTTATACTCTCCCGAGCTAGTATCCGAGTTCACAGGAAACTCGAAGCAGATAATCACCTCTCTGNGGGGGGGGGGTGGTTGACGCAGGGCCATCACCGCTGGCAGCGCGTCGGGAGAAGAAGCAGGCCCTGAGGGAAATGCAGAGGGGGTTGGTTTACTGTGCCGCGAGGGGTGGAAGTGTAAGCACATCTGGATCCAGCAACCCCTTGCCACCCTCCAACCATGCTGTGCGCCTGTTTTTGACACCGCTTCCACAGGCTCTACGGAGACAGCTGGGGAGGGGAGGGGGAGGGGGAGGGTTTTAATAGCGATGAGACGTGTTGGTTAACGTCAGGCGAAGGAAGGGTGCTCAAGTGTCGCTCACGCATACATTGGAAATTTGTCGCAATTAAAGCAGCAACTGCTAGACAAATTCCCTTAGAAGTGTAAACAACCTCTGGCTGTTGGCATTCTTCGGAGTTCACGAGTGTACCTGTTTCTGTTTTCACTCAAACTTCAGCGTGTGAATATTTTTAATATCCCACAACTTAATTTCATGAATAAATAAAAATGAATTTGTTTAGAATTTGAAGGTGCCATAAGGATGAACTAAAATGGAGATGGAGCAGTAATGGAGTGCAAAGGTAGGGAAAAATGGGAGAACTGCAAGTAATCCCTCCGAACATTGGCAACCTTGGTCACATATACAACATGCGAAAGACTTGGATTGACACCGTCTGAAATAGAATGGAGATCGCCATTTCGCAAGGAGAATTAAGAGAGGAAAATTAGTTGAAGCTTGCATATTACTTGGCATGGTCAGCATCATAATATGTATTCGTAAATTACATAACCGTTCCGCCAGTCCCGTCTCCTCAAAAAAATTGCACTAACATATTTTCTTTAAAATTTTCTGTAAATATTTCCTACATTATCTTTCCTAATTTTATCTTATGGTTTTAATGCCTCAGTATTGTTCTCTCTCTACGACTGCTCTAATATCTTTAGAATGCGGTGGTGTGGTAGTCACACTCTATGTAGCGTGGTGGGTGGCATGGTTGTTAATAAAATGTTTGCTATGACAAAATATGCAATAATCACAGCTTCAGCGTATTATTTTCAGTTTAAATCGATAATCAACCATGCACAAAGTGGCAGAAATTACCTACGTGTCTGTTACATCAACAAACAAACACAATGTCCATAAATTTAGTTTTAAAATCAATAATCACTTAAACAACAAAACATTATGCTGTGGACACTTAGGTAAAAAACTATAATATTCAGTGATTGTTTCGTATTGCGTACCCAAGTCACTCAAAAATCACTACATTTCTTATCCAACGATACAAGGTCGACCCAGAAAGTCGCACATGTGTCCAACCTCGACCGGGAGAAGGTCAACGCAGATGCGNGTCCAACCTCGACCGGGAGAAGGTCAACGCAGATGCGGAATTTCCCCCTGTGTATCCAACACCCACAAAGACCCAGTTTCGACTGGAAGTTTCCCCTGGCGTATCCACGTGAAAAAACCAACGGGATCAAAAAGTAAGGATTTGCGTTTCCAAACTCAGAGCGGGGAAATTGGTGCTGCACCCCGTTTGTTACGGCCTGCATATCTAACTGAATCGGGGGGAAAATCTAACGGCACCCGATTGTTTCATATAGTGTACCTTAACCGAAAATGGAAAAATCTGCAAATTACCTAATTTTTCCCGAGGCGTTTCCGGGTGCCAAAAGTGACGCACTGATAAAAATGTCCTGTTGAATATCCAGAAGAAATTTAGTATCCCTTCCCAATCCATTCAAATGCGCGTGATGCATGAAAATTTATATACATCTTTGAGGGGTAATATTAATTAATTATTTAATGTTTTCAGAAAAAGGGCTTAGAAAACTTTAAGTTAAGGTAAATAATTTACCTCAAATATCTAAATGGGTGATCCAATTTTCGTGGACCGTACCATATGCAGGTGCATCCGTCGTCGCCGGCCGGAGTCACCATGACCAACACAACTTATCTAGTCCCCCCCCCCTATACCACAGGGGACAAATGAAATTTTAGATTAAAACAAAACAATCACAACACAGCAACTCGCACCCATTCGCTAGTTTACATTTTAAACAAACAGCAACAAACTCTCACTCCCCAACAAACCGCATCAGACTCACTCACTTGTTTACACTATAACAATCACGAACAAATTATCACTTGTTACTGTGTATTAAAACATTTCAGTCGTCCGTATACCTTTTAATTTTAAACAAACACAAACAGCAACTCCCTCTCACATGTGCCTGTAAATTAAAACAGTTTACACACTCGTTTACACTTTAATTTTTACAAACAGCAACTCACTGACACAAACAAACACAAACGGTAACTGACTCTCACTCGTCTCTGTAAATAAATATAATTTACTCACTCGTTTACATTTTAAACTAACACAAACAAATACATACATCAACAGATTCACTCGGTCGTTTACACTTTAAAATGAAACTGAAAAAGTTAACTCACTCCTTTATACTTTAAAATGAAATTTAAACAAACACCAACAGCAACTCACTCTCTCTCCCGCGCACATTTACATTTCAAATTTTAAACTTTTACAAATATCTGCTCACTCAAGCTCACTTGTTTACACTTTAATTGTAAACTGTAGCAAATTGCAACAGACTCACTCGCCTGTTTAAACTTTATTTTTAAACGAACAGCAACAAACACAAAAACTCATCAGACTCAACCACTCGTTCACACTTCAGTTTTAAACTGTAACAAACAACAACAGACTCACTCGCCTGTTTACACTTCAATTTTAAACAAACACAAACAGTTTACTCACTCTCACTTGTGCCGTTAAATGAGAAATTTATAGAGATGCGAATCGTTACCTGTCGAAAGGAGAACCACATTCGCCGCTGCCCTCCCCTCCAAGTCTGTTCGGATGGTGCATGGCTGCCGCGTGGACCAGTACNCAGACTCAACCACTCGTTCACACTTCAGTTTTAAACTGTAACAAACAACAACAGACTCACTCGCCTGTTTACACTTTAATTTTAAACAAACACAAATAGTTTACTCACTCTCACTTGTGCCGTTAAATGAGAAATTTATAGAGATGCGAATCGTTACCTGTCGAAAGGAGAACCACATTCGCCGCCGCCCTCCCCTCCAAGTCTGTTCGGATGGTGCATGGCTGCCGCGTGGACCAGTACCTGGTCCACGCCGTACCTATTATTATACTTCCAGACGTACTCTGCCAGATAGCCGACCCACGACTTTTTACCATCAGCCAAAGCACGGAATGCTGTACATCACCGAGCACCAGTTCCACTCGAAGTTTTGCGCGTGCACCCTCAACTCCTCACCCATCTTCATCTTCAGCGTGTTTCGAGTGTTGACCACACGGCTCTTTCCGCCGCACACAAATTCCCTCCTGTGATCCACCTGCATGTGGCGGTAGCTGGGAATCTCCAGGTTGCTCTAACTTCGCCAAAAAATCTGAGATCACGGTCGTGCCCGGCACGATCCATTTGCGGATGATCTTGACCAGAGTCGCCACGTTCCTCTTTACCATGGGAACCAGGAAGAATTTAGTCGGGTCGTCTCCCTGCACGCCCCCCTAAAACCCACTGGCATTAAACTTTGCGTCCTTTTGCAGTTCTTGCACTTGCCCAATTTCTACTCGTCGACCTTGACCATTTTGCCCGGCCCCCTTCGATGCATTTCCTTTACGTCGGCCCCCCAGTCTATGCACACTTGCTGGCAAAAAAATAGATCAGGCGACGATTTTCTTCCCCGAGCACTGAAGTGCGTTCACGATCGTCTGCCGTCACGGGTACTTGATCAGGCACCACAGCAAACATGTCTCGATGATCTTGCCAGGCGATAAGTTTGAATATCCCACGAAACTGCCCTGCCTCGACGACAACTTAGAAATTTAATTTTGTTCCGTCCTCCATTCACCATCGGCACCAATTAAACCAGCCCCTGTCGTCCACGAGTTTTTCTTCACCTTTCTCGCTTAGTTTGCACCGTATTGACGGCTTGACGATGTCGTGCTCGTCGAGGAACGTTTGTTACGTATGGCGAGGAAAGAATCGCTTGCCTGGTGTTCAACAATGTGATTTTGCGTCCAGCACACACCATCGCGTTTTGTGAAATAAATTATATTGAAAAAAAATAAATAAACAATACTTTGATACGCGATGCGGAACAATCGACGCCGAACTTTGATACGCCAAACGGCATCGGTTGAATACGCGTTATGGCACAGACCCGTGAAGTAAACAATTTCAATGGATATCTTAAACTACGCTCACACTTTTACTGTGGTTTCCCCGTTTGAGCACTTAATACGGAACAATTACCTAAGTGGTTCTTTGACGGTCTTATGTAATACTGGAAGGATCGTATGAATCTGAATTGCAGCATTCTCCCCCCTTACTCTCAGGCACATTGCCTCGAGCACCTCCCCTCTCCTTCTCACTCTTGTCTTTTTTTTTATCCTTCACTCCATATTTCATGCATGGCCTTCTCCCCTCTACTCCCCTCTCTCACCACTCTTGTCTTTTTTTTTAAATCTTGTCCCTCACCTCGTCATTACTCTTGTCGTTTATTCTAACACCATATGTAGAGCATGAATTTCTCTATGCTAGCTCCTACTTGCCCTTCCGACAATATCAAGTGATGCCAACGTCATCGTCACCCTGTGCATCGAAATCTCGCATTCCCACCCGTGCAGTGGTTTTTTCTCCTATTGCCGTGAGTACAGCTTACTTCCCGCTTGGTTATGTGCACGTGATTTATCATATTAGTCATACATCTTGAAGGTAGAAAATGATTATGTGTTTCGTGCAGATGATGATACAGCGAGTATGTAATTACCTATGCATTGTTTTATCAATCACATTACTTCAAATTCTGTGCAAAAATGTCTACTTTAATGATATTTTTAGTGACTGGATATCAAACAAACATTTTCAGCTATGACANTATGTAATTACCTATGCATTGTTTTATCAAACACATTACTTAAAATTCTGTGCAAAAATGTCTACTTTAATGATATTTTTAGTGACTGGATATCAAACAAACATTTTCAGCTATGACAAAATAACGATTCTTTGCGACCTGGCAAAGTGTTATATTCCGTGTGTGGAAAATCTGTATATTCGAGTTTCATTTCTCGTTTGTATCGAAATGTTTCGATAGCCAAAGTCAAAGGAATCGCGCATGATTAGCGCAAAGATTTATTGCACTCAGCATATTCGTAAAAGGTTCGATGGAATGGTACCTGTCTAAATACTTATTCCCCTTGGAAATTGCATACTCGGCCACTTTTTGGGTTGTTGGTGGTTTACTGGTGAGAATAATATTGGAAATTAACGAGGCGGAATTTTACAAATATGTGAAATGTGTATTTTTCGTAGGCGCTCCTTTAATCGGTTTGCAACATTTCAAAAACAATTTCCATGATTCGCTTTTATCTTCGCAGGCAGAGGATGCGGTGTTCAAGTCCAAATACAGTTTATTTTTCAAAAAGCAATTAAAAGCGATTTATAAGCAAATTACAAAGAATTTTGTGTTCTTAATTTCAAAACAAATTATTTTCAACTACTCTAATTCGTCATTGACTGAAGATAAAAATCACTTGATGGTTGAAAGATGATTCAATTGCACTAAATGATGAATATTTGTTTTTTGTGATTACTTACAAATTAGTTTTACACTACAATCACTGATTTCAAAAGAAATTGCGTGGCCAACAATTGCCTACCATTAGATGCGAGATGGCCTGCTATTCGCGAGAAAATTACTTCGTGTATCTTGTTAAATTTTTCGATTACGGTGACGGGGTGGTCTCCATACACGATTCATGTTTGAATATCTCTCTTAAAACTAAAGATACTATTAAAATAAAGGGCCATTCTCCGCTCGGCCACACATCTTTACTAAACAGCAACTTTTTCAAAAATAATATTACATCAATAATTGTCTGAGGGGGAAGGGGGAATTTCGTCGCGAAAAAAGCAACATTCCTAATTGTACATATAATTTCAAATGAAAAGTTACAGAGAACAACCTAAAAAAAAGTCCCACTCCATGATGTTTGTTTAAAACAATTTTTATAAATTTTACACTTTGACGAAGTCATTAGATTCTAATGCAGTAAATAAAAACTACGATAAATTGAGTGACAAATGCGTTTTTAACTTATATGTATTAGAGAATTTAAACTTTCAAACATTAATATCATTTTCACATACGATGAAATAACGTTCATCAAAATTGTCATAATCAACTAGTAGCAGATTAAATTATTTTGTNTATCATTTTCACATACGATGAAATAACGTTCATCAAAATTGTCATAATCAACTAGTAGCAGATTAAATTATTTTGTGTAAGCCTAAGATGAGGAGGCCTACACCAAAGAAAAATATTCAGAATTATAAATTTTCATTTAGTTTCTTTTTTTGTTGCCTTAAAATTTTTTTTTTCTTAGAAAGTGCATTTTATATAAAGTAATGGGTTATGTTTTGAGCACCAATATACCCCAGCTGTTTTACATGAGTCCAAATAAGGTTTGGAACCATACCTCCACTTGGAATAAATTGGAGGAAATTTTTATTGCAATTTTTTTGGGGTTGCGAATTTTTTTAAATTTCAAAACAATTTTAAATTGATACATTAGTCGACTCTCATAAAATAAATGTTTTTAGTACGGGAACAATTGTAGAATTATGAGTATGATTTAAAAAAAAACTAAATTTTTTACTGGATCTTACTGTTAGAAATAAAACATTTAACCAAATATAAAAAAACATTATTAAAATTTTATTTATTTTATATTACTAAAAATTTTTACTTTGCCATTCGTGTTCTTCAGTGTAGATATCTCCCTTCTCCAGCTAAGGTAGGTCCACCACAATCTCCAGGGAGCCATCCTCACATCTATGTATGTAGCCGACATGGCCATCTTCAGGCACAGACGTGATGTCTATATCTCCATCCATCCACCGAAATACACGTATGGGCAGAGGTAGAGACATTGCTCACCCGTACAGATTATTCACGTCCACACACTGGAGGTAGGCCGGTTCCTTGGTGGCATCACAGGTGGTTGGGATGTACTTATTGTTTGCAACACAATTGTGCTGGACACAATGAGCCACACCCCCTGTATTCCCTTCACAATGAACAAATACATATCATAATTAACAAGTAACTCTAAATTTACTTTTGTATGTTTAAGCATAGCGTCAAAGGAGATGCCTGGTGCGATCACATAGCGGACACAGTCGAGACAATAGATGTTGAGACATTTGCTCCCAAAATTCTCAAACACATCTGATAAAAAAAATAACATCAGCTTTCAAGTATACATCAGAATAACTGCCCAGAACCCTGCAGTTGAATTTCCGCCATACATTATACGCATGAACATAATTCTCGTCTGTTATGTCGGTGTCGGCCTGTTTAATGTAACATTAAGCTTTCGATGGTAGCTGCATCTCTTCCAGTTTCTTCAGACTGTCTAAATAATCGTAGGGGAACACGCCCTTTCTGGTTACGAGCTCCATTTCATCAGGTGCAAAAAATTTCGTTGTGTTTTTTAAATTTGTCACTTGGCAGGTTATCGGCGAGTGCGGCGAGGCTTGTAGACATAAATCTAAATGTGCCGATAAATTTTTTTAAAAATTTTCTCCGAGCGATTTTGAAAATGTTATTATGGTTTCCTCCGTGTGCGGGATTGTGAAGATTAACTTTTCGTCATAACCTGGCTGCTTCATTATAAAATTCTCATCATATGCCAAATTATGAAAAAGTACGGGCCGTCTTTTCGGGCGACATCGGAGCAAATTACATATGTTACGTGCCGGACCAATATATTTACCTGTAAAGTGGCAGTGGTCCATTACTCCGGGGTTGTCATCTGTTAATGTTGTGGAGCAGTAGCAGCACTCGTCAGCAGTCAAATTGTATAGTAGTTGCAAGTTCATATGGGGTTACATCTGCTCGCTCGCCGCGTATATGTCATTCAACTCATGCGCAAGGTCAACTATGATCTCGATAAATATTTTTTTCCAAATCTTCCCCAGTGTACAATACCAGTCATTTGGAAAGACTTGATGTTTTCGAGGCAGGAATAAAACTATTAGTCCACGAGTACATAAACGCAAAGACTCTAAGCCTCGTGTTTCTGGTATGCGAATGTGTGCGATATGTTTTGGATCAGGCTGGCATCTGTGCACTGGCTTGAGAAGCATGGTTTCAAAGTCTGCATAAACATTAATAGTGAGTTTGGCTCCATTCTGATCATTTTTAAATCTCATTATTGGTCATTGTCCATTATTTTCGTGTGCAGGCATCTCGATTCTTGCTGGGGCATGGACATTACAAAACTTGTTGTGTTCTTCAAGGGTGTGAATAATCGCTAGTCAAATGCGATAGTTCCAGTCTTAAACAAAAATTCTAGATATAGGTGTAATGCGCATTTTCATCTTCGGTTATAAGAAACCAATACAAATTTTTACTTCTCTTCTTTAGCCACACACATGGGGACCACCTTCCCATTGTCGTCGAGAGCAAATATATTTACGTAGGCACTAGGATTATTCATCTCACACTCCCCTATTTGCTGCAGAGAGGTAGGGAACTCTAAACGACTACAATTTAATTTCGTTTCTAGTGCTGTGTAGTAGTGGTTGACACGTTCAAGGTTCCAGCCATCCACGTACGGTTCCAGAATCGCCCACTTAAAGAAATCACTGTCTTCGTCGTTCTTGGGGTTGATGATTGATTTTGTGTTTTTGATTGGTGTGGGCAAATCAATGTATGATGAAGCTCGGATGGGGTCTATCTTGTTAACTCTTGGCTGAAGTCATTTCACAGAGGTGGGGGTCCAGTTACTTCCCTTCCCCTGGTACTCAGCCTACTTTTGACAAATGGCACATTCTTCGTTTTGAATACTTATTTGTTGGTCTCTTTCTCGTGGGGCTCAGGCTACCCATGTAAACATTCAAAAAATAAATTTAATTTTATGGTGCCCTAGTTTTCGATAATCTACTTCAGTTGTCTGATGATCTTGTCTTTGATATCCTTCAGGTAGCTGCAGATTTCCATTGACTGGCTCGAAGTGTTTTCCGCAACGAGGGTCTTCATTACGCCTCTGAAGGCCGTCTCCGCCTCCACGAACCCGAACTCATTGAGTTCGCCAGCCCCGATGACTATTCGCCTGTGGGAACTGCCCTCTGCTGAAATCTGACTAGCTTGGACGGAGGCAGCTACACGTCGTCACTTTTCAGGAGGTGGGGCTGGGCCGGTGCACGATGCACTTCTTAGAGCGAACCTTTAATGTGTTGGCCCTCGTGAAATTCTTGCCACAGTCCTCGCATGTATATGTCTCCATCTCCTGATTTAAGTGGCAGCTCCTCTCGTGCCTTCGCACATGGCATTCCTGTGTAAATGTAGCCCTCTTCTAAACATTACTTGTGCCTTCTCTAAGATGTTTCTCGTAATTGTCTTTACGACTTATAGTAGACCGACACATTCCTGCTAACCCCCCTTCAGGAGATCATTTGGGCACTGGCGTTCATGGCGCAGACCATTGATGCAGAGACTAATCGCCCTATTACAAGACCCGCACACAAAAAAGTATAGGTGACATGCTTCTTACAATAAAATAAGACGAAGAAGCAACGGAAGGAAGAGGAGGAACCCTGCTCTCCATTGTACTGCAGAGGATCACCAACCTGAAACATACATGCGCAATTAGCATTAATTTTCTTATGTCAGTACATAAAAAATACATAAAAATTTTTTTGAATAGGTACATGAAATATTGGCGTGTAAATAGTTGTTACGAATAACTTTTCATTGAATTTTTCATTAGGAAAAAACTTATTATAGCTTGACTACTAAGTGAAAAATATTTTATTTATATTTTTTACAAATATATTTTGAGTAAATTACATTTGCCTGCAAGTATGAGACACTTGTTGTTAGGTTAATGGAGGAATCCTTTGGGCAAAAACGTTTCTAGACAAGTTCAGAAATACGTGTAAATATATACATATATATGTATATATATAAACGTAATGCGCATTACCACGGGGTCTCGAACCCAGGAGACACGCGCACAAAAACAGTGTGGGCGGCGCTCAACCGCAGCTTACCGTCTTCCCCCTTAACATAACGAAACATATAATTGCACTCATCTATGTTCGGTACTGAGAAGTAAGTTGTTTTGAAAATCTATCACCGTCATGAACCCCACACCCTTCACGCTGAGTGGAGGGTAAAGTACAGGACGTAATTCCATACTATCGCCTGACACGATCAGAGTTACAGACACGACTGGTGCTTAGACACAATGCATTCCCGTTAAGCATCTAACTTGGAAGGAAACGCTGACATCGGTGTTCACAGTTCCATTCCCATGGCTGTTGCTCTGCCTCGTGGTTATAATATGTATCCACACCACTCTAAAGAAAGTTTTCAGTTTTGGCGGCTTCCTTAAGTTACCATAACTATCAAAGTATTCGGCCGTTTTCCCATTCTTTTTTAATGCTGTCTAATGAGTATCCCAACCCGATACTCAATTCCAGATTTACAATCCACACTCGAAGTGCCTTGTGCGGCGCGGTAGTCGATCGCATATGAATATGCCCTGAAAATTAATTATTAATTTTTTTATTTTCGGGCCAATTTACGTATGTCTCTGTTAGTGAGTGGGGAGTTAGACATGGCCCTTAAGATTGCTTCATTCTCCAACGACGCGCTCCCACCGCCGGGTGTTGACAGCGGACTGCGGCCAGCGAAGGCCACTTTCTACCGCGATGGCCGCAGCTGTGATGTATAAAGGCTGCATAGCAAGAAATCACGGGCAGCGCGCGTAGGTCGCGACAGTACGTTCAAAATAAGTCCCCCCCCCCCGAAACCTTTTTATGTAAANTTAGTTCTCTGCGACTCCGGTCAGGTCGCAATTAATTTCACCCAGCGATATGATGCACATTTCATTACCTAAGAGTAAAAATTATTTACTCAAACTCACATTCAATTACAGTTCATATATAACTCTTGCAGAAAAAAAAATCATACCATAGCAAGTTTAGATTTGAGCACTCAGCTGTTCTGTGTGATTAACTAATTAATCTAAAATTTCATTATACAATGTGAATTTTTTACATTTTGTAAGTTTATACATTCCAAGTTTGAACTAACATACAAAAACAAAAAAAATGTGGAAGATATGTTTTTTTTTAATTTATTTAATACTACGTAAAACATTTGTTTAAAGAGCATAGTTATCATATTATGACAAAATTCACATTGTTTGCNTCAGATTTGAGCACTCAGCTGTTCTGTGTGATTAACTAATTAATCTAAAATTTCATTATACAATGTGAATTTTTTACATTTTGTAAGTTTATACATTCCAAGTTTGAACTAACATACAAAAACAAAAAAAAATGTGGAAGATATGTTTTTTTTAAATTTATTTAATACTACGTAAAACATTTGTTTAAAGAGCATAGTTATCATATTATGACAAAATTCACATTGTTTGCTTACATAATAACATGTCACGATATTAAGCTATGAAAAAAAAAATTTACATTAAATTATTTGAGTGCAGTCAGAGTTCCTCTCGAAAAAAATTAATTAGACTAGGTTCACACAATTTATACTAATTAGCCCTTATGTTTTATGCAAGTAAGCAGTGTTTCTTTTTATATTACATCCCTTTCTCTTAAATGAACGGAAAGAAAACATATTTTTGAACTAATTATTATGCTTTTATTATATATTTGTTTTATTTACTATATACACTGAAGAGCCAAAAAAACTGGTATAGGCGTGCGTATGCAAATACATAACAGAGGTATGGAACCAATCAGAGTAGTGCGATACGGTCGGCAGCGCCTATATAAGACAACAAGCGTCTGACAAAGTTGGTATATCGGTTACTGCTGTTACAATGGCCGGTTATCAAGATTTAAGCAAGTTTGAACGTGGTGTTATAGTCGGCGCACGAGAGATGGGACATAGCATCTCCGAGATAGCGATAAAATTGGAATTTTTGCGTACAACCATTTCACGAGTGTTCTGTGAATATCGGGAATCCGGTAAAACATCAAATCTTCGACATCGCTGTGGCCGGAAAAAGATCGTGAACGAACGGGACAAACGACGACTAACGAGAATCATTAAACGGGACAGACGTGCAACCATTTCTCAACTTGGTGCAGATTTCAATGCCTCTTGTATACCTTCAGACATTATCGAGTCCATGTCACGTCGTCTTGCGGCACTTCTGCGTGTTCGCGGGGGTCCTACACGATATAAGGCAGGTGTACCAGTTTTTTTTAATATTCTGTGTATATTTAATCGCATTTTAGGTATTAAATGTTTCTCAAACAATTATATCTACATTTTTTTCAGTTTAGCGTGTAAAGTTTTTACAATTTAACAATTACATATAGACAACATGACATCAGAATTTTATAACGGTATGTTAAAGTGTAGACATCGTGACGTCAGAATAATAAAAGGTACGTTAGAAGCGCAAAACATAAGACACAAGTTATTATTGTAATTTTTTTTAGTTTTTAAAATTATGTGTTTGAGAATTTAATATATATATATATATATATATTATATATATATATAGTGTTTATAAACGAAGTGCAACGGAGAAATATAGGTTTTTGCCGGCCGGCAGCATTCTGCCTGCTACTTGTTACCATACTTTGGCAATACTGGTCGTCACTTAACTACTGGTCGTCACTTAACATTTATAAAGATTTTTATTAATAATGAAACCCGATTTAGACTCTGGAAATTTTTTTTTGTAACTTTTCTCGACGTAATATTATGATTCAGTTCTAAATACAAAAGTTAATTATTAAAGACATAAACTTGTCATATGACAATCACATTACTCATTGTGATTATTATTGTTTTTTTCTGTAATATTAAATATTTTTTATATTATTAAACATGTTCTTAACTTTGCAATTTTTTTTTTAATACCTCTCATTTCAAGATACCCAAGCCAATGGAAAATTTAAGAAATCATATCAATATCTATTCGTGATTGACCGACACCGATTTCATAAAGTTACCTTCCATGTTAGTGCTACGTGTCTACAACGCGCCGTCTTCATTGCTTCTGACTCGCAAAATTACTGCCGGCTCAAATGGACGTTGAGTGGTAGGGGATTTTGTGACAGGGGGTACGTAGAAGAAGGGAATGGAGATGCCCTTAATGAAAGGATGCTCCCTCATCAGAGTTCACAGATAATGTACCTACTAATATGTTTTTTTTTTCAGAACAGCGCCAAGCAACGCCCCGCAGCAGACGTCAGAGGTATCCATCAACGCGGTTCAGTCCTCCAACCAGAGTTCACACACAGCACCAAGCACCACACCGTCGACGCGGGTCAACCATCCTGTCGGAGGTTACATACAGTGCGGAGCACCGCCCCATCAACGTGGGTCAACCAACCAGCCGGATATCACTCACGTCGCCAAGCACCACCTCCGTCGACTTGGGTAAACCAACCAACCGGATATCACTAACGTAACCGAGTACTGCCATCGTCGATGTGGGTCAACAAACCAGCCGGAAATCACTCATGTCGCCGAGCACTGCCCCAGTTGACATGGGTGAACAATCCAGTCGGATATCATACACATCGCCGAGCACTGCCCCAGTTAACGTGGGTCAACCATACAGGCGAAGATCACACACGTTACCGTGCACCGTCCCGTCGACGTGAATCAACCATCCAGCCAGATATCCCACATATCGCCGAGCACTGCCCCAGTTTACGTTGGTCAGCCATTCAGCAGGATATCACACACGGCCCCGAGAACCGCCCCCATCGACATGGGTCAACCAACCAGCAAGATATCACTCACATCGCCAAGCACTGCCCCCGTCGACGTGGGTCACCCAACCAGCCGGATATCACTCACGCCACCGAGCACTGCCCCCCTCGACGTGGGTCAACCACCCTGCTGGATATCACTCACGTCGCCGAGCACCGCCCCCGTCGATGTGGGTCAACCAACGAGCCGGAAATAACTCATGTCGCCGAGCACTGCCCCAGTTGACGTGGGTCAACCATACAGTAGAAGATCACACACATCACAGAGCACCGTCCTGTCGATGTGGGTCCACCATAAAGCCGGATATTACACATGTCGCCGAGCAATGCTCCTGTCGACAAGGGTCAACCAACCAGCCGGATATCACTCACGTCGCCGAGCCTCGCCCCATCGATGTGTCACCCAACCAGCTGGATATCACTCACGTCGCTGAGCACTGCCCCCGTCGACGTGAGTCAACCAAGCAGCCGGACATCACTCACGTCGCCAAGCACCGCCCCTGTCGACGTGGGTCAACCATCCAGCCGGATATCACACACGTCACCGAGCACCTCCCTGTAACCGTGGGTCAACCAACCAGCCAGATATCACTAACGTCGCCGAGCACTGCCCCTGTCGACAAGGGTCAACCAACCAGCCGGATATCATTAACGTCGCCGAGCACTGCCCCCGTCGACGTGGGTCAACCATCCAGCCGGATATTACGCACGTCGCCGAGCACTGCCCCAGTTGACGTGGGTTAACCATCCAGCCAGAGGTTAAATACAGTGCCGAGCAGTGCAGAGTTGGAAGCCCCGCACAACCTGGTCGGTGCCTGGGGCGATGTAATGGGGTTGGGACATTGTTGTTGGGAGCTCGCCTGAGGCTATGTAGCTAAACAAAATGGCAGCCATAGAATCTTCGAGAAAAAATTATTTAAATTAACTTGTAAATTTAATTATAAATATTGATTTTCAAAATTAAAAAAAAAAAAAATTTAAAATGGAAATTTTAGAAATTTTTTTTTTTGTATTTTTGGAAATGTTTGAAAATAAAATTGCTGCCTTCGAAGTTTACTGCATAAGCACTATGCTTACGTACTGGCTGACAAAATAGCAAGAGCAGGAAAAATCATTGATGACGTCATCGGCTCCCCCCGACGATGGCCCAGCCAGTACTGCATACCGGTGCCAGCGCCAGGTGCAATAGAACCGCCCTTTTCACACTACTCAACTCAACGCCTGATTGTAAGTATGAAGTACAAATTTACTACCCTCTATATAGTCAGAGATATTCTTCATGCCGTATATGGCCGCTATAACTTCCATTTCATAAAGCGAAAACTTCTGCTCTATGGCTGTCAACTGACGGCTCGCGAACGCAACCGGTGATAAATTTCCATTCTACCTTTTGGCATGACACAGCACCTAAAACCAAACAGCTGGAATCGACCTGAAGAGTAAACTGCTCGTCAAAATTGGGGAAAGTTAAAACTGGCGGTGAAGACAAGTTTTGTTTAAACTTTTGACAAGCATTTACCTGAGCTTCGCCCCTTTTCTCTTCAAGGCATTCAAAGGCTCAGCAATATGCGGAAATTCAGGGATAAACTTGGAGTAGAAACTCACAATCCTTAAGAATCTATGAATACGGTTTAAATTCTTAGGTGGGGGGAAATTTACCACACGACGAATCTTTTCAAAGTCCATCCGAAATTCTCCACCGTAGATCAAAAACCCTAGATACTTAACATTTTTGTACGCCCAAGTTATTTTTCCGGATTTATGGTTAGCCCCGCATCACACAAAGTTACCAAAACCAACCGAAGATGCTCAACATTCACGTTAAAAGAGTTGCTATACATACAACGATACTCTATATAAGCAAACAAAAATGTATACGGATATTTACCTAAGAACTAGAAAAGAAGTCTCGACATCCCTTGCAACCCACAATTTACCCTCATTGGTAAACGTTTTCATTGGTAATGCCATCATGGAGTAACAAATGCAAGATCTTCCCTGGAATTTGGGTGCAAATGACACTGGCAAAATTCTGAATTTCCATCCAAAATTGAAAAATTACTGTGCGTTCCCTACATGCTGAAAAACACATTCTATTGTTGGAATAGTATACTGGTCAACTAATTATTTTAATTTACCTAGCGCAGAGGTAATAACAAATTATGCTATGCTTTCCTGGCTGACGCTTCGGCAGAAGGAAAGCGGGACTGGCCTAATTACTCCTTGATTCTTCCACAATATCCTGTTCCATCAAATCCTTTATAATGGCCTTAAACTTTGCGCCCTTAGGTGGAGAAAATTTATAATGAACAGCTGTAACAAGTTCTGAGTCGTTCAGTTTTAACTCCATAGGACACGTCGTGAAATGACCTAAATGAGTCGATACAACATCTGAAAACTCTACCTTATAATCCTCAAAGATTTGTTCCTCTTTCTGTATTAGATCGTCAGAAGCCCGTACAAGGCGATGCTTAAGACTTTTGGTCATTAACTCGCATGGATGATCTGGTTTAAAACCAAACACCAAGACTTTATTATGAACATCTACTATGGCCCGCGTCTGCTCAAAAAACCCAATACCAAACAAAATCTCATAAGATAACTCTAGTAGCACACGAAATGTCACCTTCCAAAAAAATTTTCCAATTTTAATTTTAAAAGTGTCATAACATCGTGAATACACTATTCCACCGTCAGCTAACAATAATCCAACTGCTTTACCTTTCCTTAACCAGATCAAGCTCTTATACAAGGTCCTTAACAAATAGTAATAAAACCATCGGCTAGTTAAAGATCGTGACGCACCAGAATCCAATAACGTCGTAGCTAGGATTTCGTTCTAAATAAATAAAGGCACATAAAGCAAACCGTGTTTCCTTTCACACTGAAAACTATTTATGTCGCTTGCATCTACAGTTTTCACCCGCTTAGAACATTGCGACTTATAATGTCCCGGCTTCGCGCAAAAGAAACACACAATATCCTTCCGCGATTTACCTTGGTACACATTTTTCTCCCTTTTCTGTGTGTGTAAATCATCCATATCAGAATTCAAATCCCCTTTTTCCTCTTTCACTATACCTCACACTACGAAAAGTTTCACTTTCAGCTTAATTACGCGACGGAACATGTGCAGAATGCCATGTTTGCCCCACTTTAAGCAAAATAGTCCCTGACCTACACCACACTCGTGGCGTTCCCCACCTGCGTAATATTTGCGCTGTTCCTGACCTACACCAACCCGATGAACTTGGCCTTGAGCGTTTTCACCGGCACCAGATGATTTTTTCCGACTTAAGAAAAGCAACAACCAGCAACATGATTGCATTTACCACATATATAACAACCCTTGCGAGCACTTCCCAACTTTTCTGGTTCAACATTACCACGAATAGTTCCTTCCACCTGCGTCACCAACTCAAGTAATTATGCCAAAGTGGTGGACATACTTACAAACATGAAATATCTGCTGTTACTAGTCAACAAATTCTCAAACATAATCTGTGTAAGATACTACTCCGGACACGGCATTCCCAACACACTCACCATATTCTCTACTTCTACTAAAAATTCACGCATTGATTACCCTGACCTTTGATACTTTTCCAGTAAGGGCGTTTTCATTTTCTCTGCCGCCACATCAGACGACACCTGCTGAAGGCATGTTTTCGTGACACGCACGACATCCCAATTTTCATCTCTAGCTACAGTGAAAACTAATTGAAATTTCTCCAGGATTTTAAACCAACGCGCAGTATAAAATAAATGCTTGGAACAAACATTTAACGTAAGTAACTTATTATGATTTACAAAAAATTCCAAAGAGCTCATAATTGAGTTGAAGTAAGCGACGGTAAACTTTTAAAATATTCAGCTGGTAATTTATTTATGTGTTTCAGTAAAGGACTGAATTCACTCATTTCGTGTCGTGCGGTCTCCATCACATCCTTCCTTTCAAGAGCCCTGGCTTTCACGCGCAGTTCGTGGATCCCGTCAGTTTTAAATCCCACCTCGCCTGCTTCTTGCAGCATTTTTGCGAGTGCATCTTTTGACACTCGCTGAATCCATCCTGTCGACATTTTATGCAAGTTCTAATAGAAATATACCCACGCAAAAGTCTTTTACACAAATTTGCACTTTATAAAACTAAGTTTTATACTCCCGTTACCAAATTCCACCTGATAGAAAAACGAACCTTTCAGCAACATTCACCGTATAATTCTAGCAAATGTAACTGTGAACTGACCAATTGGAGATCAGCAGAGCGGCGCAGATTTTGAAATTGGTTTCCCGCTTTCCACGGCGCGTCGGTATTCCGCGAAAGAATAATGACGAGCTGAAAGACAAGACGGGGCGGTTACAACCAGATCCTACCATCTCTAAATGGTACCCAAACCAGACCAATACCTCCACATAAAATTAAAATAATGTGTTAGTCTCATATGGCAATGTTGCAAGTATCCACTTAACAGGTTCGTTTTTCAATGGAAGAAAAATTGCTAAATATGCCCAACATAGAACTTATATATGAGTATAAAAAGATGCTACAAAAATATACTCTACAATTATGATCCTTTCAAAGTGTATAAAATTTACCACCATACATAATTCGCATATAAAGTTACAATTTCCTTATTGACTGTGGTGGAATACTTCTGCATCTTGGAAACAGATACACATAGCTGGGAAGCAGCAATACCAAATACAATGTCTTAAAGCTTGGCCGTGAAGCCGCTTACATTCAGGTGCGTATCGTTCCACGATTTCATCACAATCAACATTAAAATCAGGGGTCTAAAAATTATTACATATTTTTCTTTATAAACACTGATCTGAGAACGAGAATGCTGTTTTCCTCCGGCGGTCATCTCCGTCCATGGCTTCAGATGAACTTCTCCATGCTGCCTCGGCTGACCATCTGACCTCGAGGAGAGATCTTTCTCGGCTCTTTATAATCAAAAACAAAAAAAAAAATTTTTTTTCAGAAATTCGCAATTTGGCAATAATTTCTTTAAAAATTTTAGTTGTCGAATCAAGAAGACGAATTCACAAACGGCGCGTGCGTGATCTACCACAACGCCGTGACAGCGGCAACACAGCCTACAACTCATGACGTCACATCACTAGCAGCGCTGGGGTGCTAGACTACGCACTCGGCGATTCGTTTGTGAGTCGTCGTGGAGTGGTGAGTGGCTTGTGGATTGCTGTGGGTGGCGTGCAAGGATTGAGCGGTGGTAATGTGGTCGAAATTGTTATTGGGATCCATAAATATCGATCGCAGGTTAGCAGTGGGTGTCGATCAACAAACTGTGCACAAGAGGATATTATCAGTACGAAAAGCTCTTAATGATAGTCGTCAGGCTTAAAGTAATCGCATAGGGAATTATGGCCCTTATCTAAAGCCTCTTAAAACTGGAGTGATGTTAACCCTTCCCAATTATGCTATCCGCGGGAAAATCCAGGTCCCTTTGATGTTTTTGTTGAGTTGCAAGTAACCAATATTGGCAATCTACACCCCATTTATTTAGTTCGTATACTTCATCCCACCCAAGATATTTCACATATCCAACAATCGGGTCCAGCTAAATGGAAAATTACTTTTACTTCTGGTCTTGCAGCCAATCAGTTTTTTTGTGTTCAGATTTGCCTACGAAATTGAAAATGTATGGAACTATAGAGGAGAGTCGGGTATCCCCGGCCAGTGTTAGCTTCAAACACTCCCGTGCACATAGGCAAACAAATAACACGCCACAACGACTGCAGCGCCATTTCGCCGTATAATCGAATCAACCCGGACGCGACCGCCGAGCGAACAACACGTAACAATCGTTCATTTACCTGTGCCTTTATTGAAATGTGCGCCGTTTACAATTTGAACTCAGGTATTGTTTATAAAATGTAAGTACGTCACCATTATTTATTGATTATCCTTTAAGATATTGATTCAAGTGCATAAGTTACGTTAATAATTTAGGTTATCTTTATTGACATTGTTAATATTAAATAAAAACCTAGAATTTGGCGGTCGGGTACCACCGGACACGATGTTGTCGGGTAACCCCGGACATTTTTGGAGGTAGAAATTTTTAGTTATTTTTATGTAGTGTTTAATCAAATGTGTAAAATGTTGTTGTATTTTGCAGAATCACTTCAAAATTGCCAAAACTGGAGGGAAGCATTACACACAGAGGAAATTGGGGTGCAAATAAAATGAAACAGGCTATGCTATCTGTCCAGGAAAAAAAAGACATATGTGAGAGAAGGAGCTGAGAGATATAAGGTGCCTAGAGCAAAGCCTTGCAGTGCGTTCCCGAAAAACACAAGAGAGTGAGATTCTGACATCTGCGCCGTTCAAAAACTCGCTGGCAAATAAAAAGGCTGCAACAAATAAAAACAAGGCAACAGTTAATAAAATGAAAACCAAAAAGGAATATTCAAAGTTTGGTTCAGAAACAAAGAGACCAGGATACAGAATGCATCGTTTGCGGAGAAACGTTCCAAGAAGACTGGATCCAGTGTCATGAATGCGAAGACTGGGCGCACGAAGTCTGTGAGGACATTGACCCTTCGGAGGAATACTACCGTTGTGATGTATGTAAGGCAAAAAAACGGTTTGGTCATCATTAGATCTATGTCCGGGGCTACCCTCCAAAAATTTAACGACTGAAAATTTAAGCCTGATTTCAAGACTTGATATAAGCTAAGATAACGAATCTATCAGATTGGTATTTAATTATAATTGTGAGAGATATTTTGTATTTACATTCTAGTATAAAAATAAATATTTAATTCTGCTGATTTTCAAAATGTTATGAGTTTTATTTATGTGGCCGGGTCTACCCGCCACTCCCCTATCTACCAGCCTTGTACAACGCTAATGTTTGGTGCATGGCATCCCTCTCGATATGTCTGTAGATGAAATTCGAGAAGGTCTGGAATGTAATTCCAATGTTATTTCCATTGAGAGGTTAACCAAACATGTCATTATTGGATCTGTATCCTAACGGGTTCCTATCGGACTTGTTAGCCTGACATTTGAAGGGCAGCGCATACTGTCTGAACTCATAATATACAATAAAATTTTCAATGTCAATCCTTGTGTGCAAATTGTGTTGGAGTGTTTTCGGTGTTTCAGCTTCGGACATCTCCAAAAAAAAAATGCCACGCTAAAAGTAATCGCTGCCCTTCTTGTTCCCTACCTCATCATGTAGCTGATTGTCCTGCTACAGCTACAGCTGTCTGTATGCACTTTTCTGGTCATCAAATGGCTAATAATAAGGCTAAATGTCCAGTTTGGGAGATGGAGCATGAGGTCAAACGTTTTATGGCATCATACAACCTTTCTTATGCCGATGCCCAAATTAAGTCCAGTTTTATTTCCGGGTCTATCCGGTTCCACAGCCACAACCTTCGTATCCAATTATATCCCCACCCACCTCTCTAGCTCAATTTCCACATCTGCCCACACCATCAGTTCTTCATCCCTCGTCGTTGCCTCTGGCCTTCCCGACAACATATTCGCTATCTACACAGGGCTCCACCTTACACTCCCAAATTGCCACTGTGCGGTCTGATGGCCATACCATTTTCTACAAGGCGCTACCTCCAGCGACTTATAATACTGTTACCCCTTCGTATAATATTAGAGACTATTACTCTAATTCAAACAGGATGCTGTTGAAAATTTTCTATCCCCTGTTCCTACCCAACTACCTGACGAGGTTTCACCTGCTGAGGTGCGTGTGATCGCTAGACTTAATAAAGGCAAATTGAAACCCTTGATCGACACAATTCAACATATACTCATCATAGCAAAAAAAAGTGGATATATAATTTTGATTAGGAGTGTCTTGGAAATCATATACTCAAGTTTTCTTATAAGGGGATGTGTCTTTTTGAGGTGAGTGTATCTGCTTTTCTGTTACTATTTCTTGCTGACCTTGTTTCCTCCACATTTTTTTACCGTACAGTAGAATGCTAGATCTCTTTTGTCTAATAGATTTTCCCTCATTCATTATTTGGACGTTCGCGATAGAGATGTTCTCCATACTGAAACTCGTATGTTACGCACCCACCCTCTCTATATAAGATCCTTTCGGTCCTTTTCCTCCCCTAAGGATGACAGTGGGATGGCTATACATTTACGGGATTTAGATGCCAATGAGGTTTTCAACATTACTTACCCTGATAGTTTCCATGGCGTTGATGCGGTGGCAATTCGGTTCTCTCAAGGTCGCTTCCATATCACTATCGTCTCGGTCTATGTCCATTCTAAATTTCGATGTTCAGAGCACGATAGGGCATCTTTCTTTTCGAAATTTTCACAACCTGTACTGGTGTGCGGTGATTTCAATTGCCACCATCGTATTTATAGTAATCTCTTCGAGGATGTTTCTGGTAACCAATTGGCAGCATTTGTACTTCCATCATCTTTTACACTACTGAATGGTACGAAACCTACATGGCTCGGGTCTCCGCATTACCAATCAACTGCAATTGATTTAACTTTTGTTTCTGCCAGTCTTTCTGGCTGCGTAACCTGGTCGGTGCATAATGATACCTGGGGTAGTGATCACTTTCCGATTATCCTTACTTCTTCGCTGACTCATCCGTCTCCTTCCCCTAAGTTTCATCGATACCGATCTTTATAAAATCAGGCTGATTGGTGCAAATTTTCTTCCTTACTGTTGAAAGCAACTGCACATTTCCCTCATATCACAGCTTTTAACATTAATGTGGTTTATAAAGTCTTCCATGCCACCCTATTGGAACCCGTTAAAAGTTTTATGCCTTTTCACCCTTTCGTATTGGTAGTCTGAAACATTGTTCCCCTTGGTGAAATGGACAATGTTACGAGGTTAATAATCGTCGTTTGAATTCTCTTCGCAAATATAAACATCAGGCTACATTGGTAAATTTTCTACATCTTAGGCAATACCAAGCACAGGCGCGGAAGTTGTGGTCTTAACATAAAAAAGCTAGCTGGAATACTTTTTGTGCTTTACTTCCTCGTACTACTTCCTCTCGCAAATTATTTTCTAAATTTAAAGCATTCCGCGGTAGTAAAGAGGGACAGCGGTCGCAACATATCCCCCTCTCACTTGCCCATGCTTTAATGTAGCGTATTGCCCCTGATACCGTCCCGGAGAATACTACCTTTTGTGTTACTTTAGTTGTTTCTCATGAGGCTTCTCATTATCGTCAGGTTTTTAACGGTCATTTCCATTTCAGGAATGAAGCCATTATTTGTATACTACATGTAATACAACCTCTGGATTGAATTACATCTCTTATGGTATCCGTAAGCACCTCACTCGCACTACTATCTTGTGCTTAGCTCAATTCTATGATAAGGTTTTCTGTTATGGTTGTATCCCTGATGAATGGGGGGATTTTGAAATAATCCCGATTTTGAAACAAGGTAGATCTCCTCAATCAGCAGTCTTATCGTCCAATTGCAATGCGTTCTTGATTGGCGAAACTTTTTCAGAGATTGGTCAAACACAGGCTTAATTTGTGGTTAGAATGTCATTGTTTACTTCGTCCAGAACAACTTGGTTTTCGTTCTGGCATTAGTACCCTGGATGCTGTTGCGATGTTGTTTTCACGTATTCGAGATGGTAACACTCACCGGAATGTATTGGGTACCGTGTTTTTAGACTAGGAATCGGATTTTGGTAATGCCAATCTTAAACTCCTGTATGATAAAATGTCTAAACTTTATTTAACATATAAACTCATACGATTTATAAATTATTTGTTTAACGTCCGTCGTTATGTGCCTAGAGTTCTTGATGAAGCAGATTTTGTTCGTTAGGTGTAAAATTGTTTGGTTCATGGTAATACTCTTAGTCCCTTCCTGTTTATCTTATATACTCAAGACATGATATTTCACCTTGGCTCCCACGTTCGTTCTATTCAATATGCTAATGAAATTGTGCTTTGATTTGAATGTATTTCCTAACCCAAGCTTGTACTTCTTTGACTACGGCCCTTAATTCTTTATGATTTCCATTAGATGACCATGGTTTTAATCTTTCTGTGGATAAGAGTCGCACCCTGTATTTCACGCGTAAATGGTCCCCGTTGGCTCTACCTTCCCTAACAATCAGAGGTTTTCGGCTTCCCTGTGTAACAAAGGTCCGGTATTTGGGGTTTTTTTTAGAGGCTTGTGGTGGTTCGACAGCCCATGTTGATTACGCTATTACAAAATGGCGCACAAGAATTAGCATGTTAAAGGGTCTCGCTCATCACCATTGTGGTTCTACCTTTTTTCTCTTCGTTATATTTATATCTCTACAATCCAGTTTGTATTAGATTATGATATTCCAAATGCTGGACACCTGCCACTCGTATGGTGAACAAATTGGAGGCTATACAGAACGTTAGCCTCCGACTTATTCTTTGTGTTTTTTCTTCTACCCCCATTATGGTCTTGCGTATGGAATCTTTCCTTAAGTGCTTGTAAGACTGTTATAGTCTGTTGCAAGGTAAACATTGGATCCGTACTCGTAGTTCTCGTGTAACTGTGATTACACAGGTGGTTGACAACCTTGGTTACATTATACCGAAATTGCTATTAACGATGCCATGCTTTGTTCACCCTCCCCTTAGATTTTTATACCATATGTAGTAAGACGTTTCCTTTCGTTTTCCTTGTCCTCTATATATTATACTAGATATGTGTCTAACAATGTAATTAAACAAGAATTTAAGGCTACTGTTGCTGCATATCCTGACTGTACTTTGATTTACACTGATTCCTTAAAAACAGTCGAAGGTGTTGGGTCTGCTTATTTTGATTCTTCACATAAGGACTCCTTAAGCTTCGTCCCACCGCCACCATTTATTATGCCGAAGCTTTTGCAGTGTATATGGCTTTATGTTACGTTTCCGAGATCAAGGTATTAATTAATGTGATTATATCGGATTCATGTAGTTTATTTATGGCCTTGTCTTTTCCCACTCCCTATAAGGAGCTACTTATATGGCTCACACTGGAACAGTGTGTTCTTTTGGATAAACTGGATTTTACTGTCCTCTTCATGTAGGTACCGGGGCATGTAGGGATTCAGAGAAATGAGATGGTGTATAAACTTGCGAAATTGAGTATTTTACAGGATGTCTCGAAGCCCCTACTTACTTTTTCGGTTTATATCCCATATTAAACTGGGCAATTTTCTGGTGTTGGAAGCAGCTGTTTATAATAATTTATATGCACCTTAATTTCCTACATATTCTCTCCAAAGATATCAACATCATTGTTATTCCTGTAGTTTAGCCGTCACTTCTTATCGTCTCCTTTTAGAGCATTATGCATTCTAGTCTCATTTGTATAAACTTCATATGTATAGTCCCTTATCACTTCTGTATCTGTGGTGCCCCTAGTGCAAATTTTACCCATCTCTTGTTTCAGTGTTCCACTGGCGGTGATCGAAGTTCGTTGTATGCTGCCCTTCAACTGCTTCGTGTGAGGTTTCCTGTCTCTTACCCTTCGGTACATTTTCATAACCCTCGGGTAGTTTGTGATGTTCTCGCTCGGTTTTTACTTGACCACGATATTATTATCTGTTTTTGAGAGTTTAGTATCCTGTTAGATGTCCTAGGTGACCGGCCCTCTCCTACCTTGCTACACCTTGTTCCATTGCCCTTCTATCCCTCCATAGTGGATGGGCCACTACCGATAAGGATAGTATTTTTGACCCGTCTGGTATTGATCCTTGTTCGTTTTTCGGTGGGTATTAGTGTTTATTTGTCGTTCTCGAATTTTTCATTTTTGCCTTGGGCTTTGCAGTTGCCACATTGCCCCCAAATAAAAAAAAACAGGCGCTCGCCTGCAGTAGGGATTCAAGCTTTGAGAAGGCCACCACGATTCTGGATTGCTGGTAGGTGGAGGACCCATTCCACCACTTCTAAGTAGCAGGCTGATTGCTGCTACCATAGCTGCGTGGGTCAACAGAGCTGGTATCATACGCAGTCCAAAAGAAAGGAAATTATTTTTTACAGACGAAAAACCTCCGTAAGAGGCAGGCATCGAAAATCACGTTGATGTTCTGTCGAAAATCCGGCAAAACGGGGAGATCGAAAGATGCAGGGCGTATCAAGTTTTTATATCGT
Source organism: Clitarchus hookeri (assembly GCA_002778355.1). Classification (NCBI taxonomy): domain Eukaryota; kingdom Metazoa; phylum Arthropoda; class Insecta; order Phasmatodea; family Phasmatidae; genus Clitarchus; species Clitarchus hookeri. The sequence goes on along the minus strand of NQII01008074.1, from coordinate 13,792 downwards.
TCTAAAAATACCCAATTGAAGAAGATACAACATTTCTTAAATTCGAAAATGATATTGGTTGCACGGATTCTTAAAGCACATGATTATTTATTGTGAACCCAGTTAAAGTCATTTTTAATGAAGACCACAGCCCACTCAAAGACATCGAAGAAGAATATTACCTCTGTGGTTTATACGCAGTCGAATCACATTATTGTGGCCACCTGCTAGTATCCAGAGTAACCACCCTTCGCAACACGGAGAACAGCTAGACGAGCTGGCAGCGTCTCAGTCAGGCGCTAATATATCTTCATGGTTATCTAGAGCCATGGTGTCTGCATTGCGTCCCACAACTGTTGAAGGGTGCGTGGTGGAGGAGACAGACGGCGGACATGACGATCGATGTGGTCCTACGCATATTCAATTGGTTTGAGACCAAGGCTGATTGGGGGCCAGGGAAGAACTTTGAAGTCTTGATAGTGCTCTTCCAGCCACGTGTGGATACTTCTTTATGGGGCAAGGCGCATTATCGTGCTGGTATATCCCATCCTCCCGAGGAAACACAATCATCATGTACGTGTGGGCGTAATTGCCGAGGATGGATTTATAACCAAATCGATAAATAGTGCCTTCCTAAATGATGTTGGGACCTATAGAATACAACGAGAACATTCCCATGGCCATAATACTGCCTCCACTTCCCTGTGTTTGTGCCACAATAAATGCAGGGTGTCAGATCTCCGACGTTTCTCTCCGGACACGCTGACATCCATCCATTCTATGCAGCTGAAACCGTGACTCGTCGGAGGAGTCTACCCGTCTCCAATCAGCAGCAGTACAGTCGCCATAATGTCGAGCAAGTTCCAGTCGTTTTCATTGATGCACCTGTGTTACATTCACTCTCTGTCTACTCTGGAGCACCATTCGCAGCAGAGATATCTGAACTGTGTCAGTAGACACGTGTATGGATGTACCCGGATTTATTTGGACCTTGAGCTGTTCCAGTGTAGTTTGTCGGTTGGCCTTCCCGCACTGACCATGTCGATGTTCATCTNCCAGTCGTTTTCATTGATGCACCTGTGTTACATTCACTCTCTGTCTACTCTGGAGCACCATTCGCAGCAGTGATATCTGAACTGTGTCAGTAGACACGTGTATGGATGTACCCGTATTTATTTGGACCTTGAGCTGTTCCACTGTAGTTTGTCGGTTGGCCTTCCCGCACTGACCATGTCGATGTTCATCTGTGATATTAATGGTGAGTGGAGCTCCGAAGTTTATATGACGATTATTCCTAATGGTGCCATTCGTCCACTCACGATACACCTTACCAACAGAGGCATGTGAACAGTTTACAAATGTCGCTGTTTTCGAAATGCTGCTTCCCTTGGCCCGAAAGCCGATGATTNACTGTAGTTTGTCGGTTGGCCTTCCCGCACTGACCATGTCGATGTTCATCTGTGATATTAATGGTGAGTGGAGCTCCGAAGTTTATATGACGATTATTCCTAATGGTGCCATTCGTCCACTCACGATACACCTTACAAACAGAGGCATGTGAACAGTTTACAAATGTCGCTGTTTTCGAAATGCTGCTTCCCTTGGCCCGAAAGCCGATGATNCAACAGAGGCATGTGAACAGTTTACAAATGTCGCTGTTTTCGAAATGCTGCTTCCCTTGGCCCGAAAGCCGATGATTATTCTTTTTTACAAATCTGTTAAATCACTTCCCTTACTCGTGCCGACAGGAAGCGCACGTGTGCAGGTAGTGTGTCTGTCGCATAATATACCCGCTTCGCCACCCCACGTCACTGGCCATATGTTATAGGATTATGTGCTGCATATTTCACTTATAGCAGGTGGTCATAATAATGTGATTCGACTGTGCAATATTATTACACTGAATGAAAGTGGAGCGTACATAAATTGCATAACGAGGCTGTCAAAACTTTATTAATATACCTTGCATTTCCGTAACAATAAAGGAATGTGTTTAGAGAAATTCGGTAAAGATATTTCGCCGTTTTCTCGAAAAGATTCCTCCACTAGTTGAACTCCAAAACACGTTTGTTCAAAACCAATTTATGTTTGAATGATTTTAACGGCTGCCAGTCATACGGATCTGCCCGCAAATCACGGACTTCCAGTGTCGTGATAACTTAATGCTGATTGGCCCAGTCAGGAGGGGAAACGTATTCCCACAAAGACACGCAGCCAATAAACATAGGAACGTTACAAGTGCGCATGTAGAATATGGAAGTCTAGACCTCGTGTTTAACTTTCGCGACAAACAGGTGGCGCTTCGCTTTCTCGCCGAGGTGTTGCACAGCTGTATTACGGTTGGCTGTTCTGTGATCTCGTCGTAGCCCTGCCACGGTACGCGGCTGCTTCGTGTCAAACGCACCCTTACTCTCGGGACGCCCTGGTGGATAAGTTGGTTGTGTAAATGGCTGAAGGCGGTTGGTGTGTAGAGGGGTTGGGGGGTTAGGTCGAAGCAACAATCTGATGTCGGGGGCCCGGTAATTCACTTCTCGCCTCGTGCGCCAATCCACAGCCGCAAAAGGCGTCCTCGCCTGGGCGATTTGTCCGCCACCCCCGCCTCGACCAACTCCTCCTTTCATACCTTACCCGCGTTGATTTACGTCTGGGCGTCTCTCGGCAATTTTCGCAGTCGCGCGAGAGATTCTGGTTCATTAAGTCATTGATTGGCGGATGGAAAGGGGAAGAGTGGAGGAGGGTCGGCGTGCTCAGAATTGGTGTGGGAGGGGGTAGGGACGATAAGGGCGTGAACGAACCACCCACCATTTTCCCATCTCCCCCCGATAATCCTCGTCTAGTCAGGGACTAATCAACCTGCTGTCGTATTTCAGGTGAATTTCATGGAAGCAGGAGAAGGGGGAATGGAATGGGGCTGGAAGCGAGCGTGCGTACAAGACCTGCAGGATTCATTAGCGTTTCGCTGCCCTCCATTCACTTGCGAAATAACCAACACATCCCCCTCCCCCGCTATTATCATAAACCCCTCACTTTTTTTCTACCCTTTCTTTCGGGGTAGTTTTCTTCACTGCAGTTAAATTTTTTATGAGTGAGTGGCCGTAGAGAAAGAATATTTGATGGCTTAATACTACCTTCTTTTTCTGGTATCCGAGTTAAACTTAAGAGCTTCTGTTAGTTGCCTTAATATTCACGAGATTCATTAATGCAAGAACGTATAAAGTGTAATAATTGTGCGGTACTAATTTCTTTAGACGTTTAATTGTACGTCTTTATGAAGGTCTTCACTGAGCTAAAAAACTTTTTGCTTTTGTAATATCTAATTGGTTTGGTTAGGCATTCTCATTTTTTTTGGAAGTAGGGTGTAATCAATGTAATTATTCATATAATATTTTATTTTGTTTATTTAACTAAGTATGCACGTGAATTTTACTGAAAAATTAAAACTTTTGCGTTGTCGCCCGTGGTGTATATTATGTTCTTTTATAAACTGGGAACCAATTATATGTAACATCTGGTAATTAATTGATTTTTTATTATTCTTCGATATTCTGCATTAATGTAAATGGACAGTAACTTTTATAATATATTAATATTTGTTTTGACACGACACAATAACTATTATTTATGTGATTTTCACAATCATACAGTCATTTGTTTGAACGTAAAATAGGTTTGTTTTTATTATTCAGCAATTTTTATTACCGTGAAGGATGTCTACCTACTTAATTCGGTTAATGAGAGAACGTTCAATGTTTAAAAGAATGGTGGCTACATCTTGTGGTAACACTATTTTTGGTGCATGATTCATCAAATTTCAAACTTGATTGTTTGAAAATTTTATATTTTTAGAATATTTACAAAGTAGATGCGTCATATAGAATTTCGGAGTAGGTCCAGGGATATTGGACGTGTGCATAACTGGTAGGGATTCACGCTAATCTGTAATATAAATTAGTTAAAAATATATTACACATTTAAACAAACGATAACACATAATGGAGACTGCCACAGATTCGACGAAACCATGCGAGTTAATGATAGATTTTTTTGTAACCGCTGTAAATAGAAGTATCTCAAATAAAAAAAAATTGTAATATGCCCAGTAGGCAGGAGGCGAGTTTACTTACGAAATATTTTCGTGCTTCACTTGTTACCTGTATGTTTGAAAAGTGACATTTTTAAACTTCGCCGAAACCTGCAATCCCAGCGCTTTTCAATTAACGTCTTCCAGGAAGAGCAAGCGCTTCGGAAGGAAATGCCATAGCTCTCCTGGAAAATGGGTCGCAAGATAATTTTCGTCTTTTATTTTCTTTTTAAAGGTCGCGTCTCTGGGCTGTAGAGATTTCCAACGTTACACAATCCCTCGCGAGTTTCGCTGGCACGGGACGCTTACAATGGATGATTTATTTCCTTACTATTGTAATACTTGACTCACTGAAAGCGTTAGAAGCAGGGTAGAAAGAATCATACGAAGGAAAGGGTAAAAAAAATTGCAAGTGCTCCAAAAGACAACAAATTTTCGTACTTCAAGACAAAAAAAAATATTTCTCGGTAATTTGTGCCAAAAATTTCCTCTAAGTACGTTGAATATAGAGATTGCAACAAAAGCTCAGATAGTGAATGAGATAAGGTAGCCACGCTGTATTTCTTGGCAAATGTGCAAGAGTTTACGGAATAACTTTCAAGAGTGATTGTTTTTTTTTAAGTCGTTACAGAAACGCTTGCGGTAAATGTCACAATTTTAATTTTTCTAAGTCTTCGAAAGGATTATATTTTCTGTAATATTTATTTAAAAATTATTAGTTACTTTGGAGGTATATTCATTTTGAGACTGACTTTTTGTTAGTTTGTGAAGGGCAGGTACCAGAGAAAGAAGTATAAATATAAAATATAATTTCATAATATTTTCTAATACAAGGAAAAAAAAGCGTGTTTTGAAAAAAGGAGTTGCAAAATAATTGTGATATTTACAAATCCGATTTGTGAATATTTTTGAAAGAGGTTAATATTTTCAAATAATAAATTAATTTTCCTATATTTACTTGACATACAAATAAATACCTCTGAAACCATATTTTTGCAATGAACTCTTCATTGAAACTTAATCTCAATTTGGAAATTTTGGAATATTTCTCTTATCTGCTGACGCATTATTTACGTAACCAATTCTTTTTCGCAAATTTTTCATTGGATATTAAATAAAAAGAAATATTGGAAAATGAGAACAAATAATGAGGTTGGCTATATGGACATATAAGTTTAAACGATACGCACATGTAATATGAGACATTGCGATCACATGAGAAAGTGGCCATTTCAGAGCAAAAAGATGTTCGCGGAAAGACTCAGTTTTCCATTCAAGAGACATGTTATTGCGATGTATTTATTTCTGAAATCCGTATACTACTCTTTACCTTCATAAATCTCGTAGTGAGACAGAATAATGTAGTAGCAACAGGCTAATTTTAATGTTGACGTATGAATATAATTGCTTTCTTTAACTTCTGTCTAAAAAAAATTTACACAAATTTTGCAAACTCTAACGCTACAATGTGTACATTGTAAATATATGTAATGCTTTTCCTAAAATCTAAGGTAAATTTAAGTGTTAAAATTATAATCGTTTACACAGAAATATGTCATAATTTATTATAATGATTTTACTTCCAATATACCAACATTTTTACAAATATTTTTTAGCCCTGGACATTAGATTTCCAGCAGATTGTCAGTTTTTACAGAAATGTTTATCATATTATAAAAATTTTACCAACTCATAATTTATTATAGCGTAGAAATTTGCTTGGCTGCTCATACCCGTCAATAAAGTGTGACTAAAAAACAGCTGAGCTTCCTGCCAAAAGAACCTACAGATATGCAGACCTGTAAAATATAGTCTCTATTTTACTTTGGAATTACTTTACTTGGGCTTTACATAGTAGCATTCATGTTTAATTTGTAGCTATGTCTTCTAAATGACTGAATATTGTATACAGTACTGGAGTATCTAGCATAAAGGTGAACGTGTTTGCACATACACAGGTGAAACATGTGTAAATCTCACGTTCAAAACGTCTTGAGTTAGATCCTGGCGAATCGTTTTACAAACGTATTTTAAGGCAAACGTTGTTGNTATCTCACGTTCAAAACGTCTTGAGTTAGATCCTGGCGAATCGTTTTACAAACGTATTTTAAGGCAAACGTTGTTGCATTTACTTTACATATACCTTCATCCTTACCCACAAATAATTAACTGTCCCGTAAATGGCATAGTTCTTCCAGCAAGCACATGGAAATGAAAACCTGCACGTTTTATTGCGTTCAAATATGATTAAGAGTAAATAAAAAACAGAATTTTGATGCAGTTAATTTGAAATTAAAAGTATATTTAAAAACAACTAAAATCATATATTTTTTACATAAAATACATTAATATAGATGGGGAAACTTTTGAAACTAAGCGTGTCCTATCTNACTAAAATCATATATTTTTTACATAAAATACATTAATATAGATGGGGAAACTTTTGAAACTAAGCGTGTCCTATCTACAAGATATTGTATATGCTTTCAGTAATACACGAGTGCTCTGTGATGAAATTGTAAGATCTTAGATTGTTTATTCATAGATGCATTTTAAATTTCAACGTAACGTTCATTGTGCCAGAACTCTCACTTCAACTCTGCTCTCAAAATGTGTGAGACGATTCTGACTCTAAGTAGAGTTATCTGTCTACACAAGGTTCACACGCCTGTCATATTAGGCTTGAAGTTTAATGGCAGTAGTGCAGGATAATTATTATGATATATTAAATGATCGTTATTAATTGCCGAAAATAAGTACGAAAATTTACGAAGCTAACCACAAGTAAATAACGACATCAGAACAGAACTACAAAGAACTAGAAAGGGACAGGGATCCCAGCTGTCATTAAAACATCCACAGGAGATACACTTAAATACCTATGAACATAAAAACTAACATTCACAGGAAACAGCAACAGATACCGTTTTGATTTATCGTCTTATGTGACAAGATTATTGACTACGGTCTAATTGTTTGCTTACAAATCTCACATTTTCAATTCCTTAACCTTTGTTAATTAATTGACAAAAGTGCTATGCCACATTAAAGTTATATGTCGGTTTTTGCTGCTCAGTATTCATCCTGGCATGTGTTGTACTGTTTACTGTCGACCGTCTATGATTTAAAGACAGTTAGGAACCACGTGGATATCTAGTCCTTTGTCATCCTGTTCTATGGTCGTTGTTTGTGGTGACCTGGTTGCGTTACTTCTTACTTAAGTTTGGCAATGAACATAATCCATTTCATGTCATCCAGATATCCAGAAGAATGCATTATGTGAGATAAGTGAGACGTATTACGACCCATCGACGCTACTTTGCTTCCGAACGAAACTTTCGGTTGTACCGTGTTTCAGATTGTGTTTTAGCGATTGTGACCACTCTTCCTTGCGACGATCGCTTCCTTTCGCTACAAAGCAAAAATTTTGCATACACGCACATAATGTGACGATAGTTGGTAATACTTCGATGCTAAAATTTCTTTCCTTTGATTGAAATGAAGGCAAATTTCTGACTTCAAAGTTACCCAAAAGCAATATGTGAATTAAATAAACTTTATGTGTGCGAAGAAGAAAATAAATATAAATCACCTTCCATACATTTAGTAAAATTTTTAAATTTGGTTATCTAGCACGAAATTGTAAAGTGTAATATTTTATATTTTACTTATACCCTTTTATGCGTTGTTCTTGTGTACTGACAATAATATCTTGTATACGCTGACATTCCTAGACTATTAATAAAATTGCAGGAACGTGAATTTTACTCAAACAATGCAATCTACACGGAGATTTTTATCTCTTAAAGTTTTACTTTATAAAAAAGTACTTTATACCATGAACAGTATTTAAATTCGTTCATTGTAATTTTAACACATAAAACAGAACAAAAAAATGTGTTGGACTATGTGGGTATACGTTTCAGATATTTAAAAAATTTTCATAATTTATGTGTATTACATAAAAATTAGAAAAAAAGTAGCAAGTTAAAATATTGAAAAATTACTGTAAGTTAATAAAAATAACATGGAGTATTCAAAATCTCGTATCGATTTTGCCGCAACTTCGGAGGCAATGAGACTTATCACTATGCTCCAGTGCATGTGAAGTTCAGACGACTAATTACAGTTTAAATAATCGTAGAAAATTGTTTACACACGTTGTGGTTCATTTAACATCCTGGTTAAACAATCGTGTATTTCTGATAGCACACACATTCGTGTTGTGACTATGTGCATTTTTCCACAGTGAAATTAAATTTTACGTGATTTTCCATCATGTTAATACCTTTTCAGAAAAAAAGATTTCCCTTGTGGAATGAGACAGATGTACTAGCGATACGGCGCGGTGGCTTGAAAATATGCCTACTCATTTCAAAAACATACATCTCTTTTTTTTTCGTAATATTAGACTAATTTTAAAACCACGAGTACTTCTTTAACATGCAGAAGAGACTATTTCCAAACTCCATTACATAATAACTACAGTTCCAGTTCAAGAAAAATATGGCAACTTATGAAAAATATCCACCATGTTCTCTTGCTACGCGAGACGCAAAATCATTTGCGTGGTGTCTGTCTCCCGCTTTTATAGTCGATGCAAACTTTCCGTTTGCAAACCAAGTGGTCGTAACCAGAACGCGTCGCATTCATAATATGCCTGCTGGGATCGAGCCACGACCCCCAGCGCTTGTCGAGTGGTGATTTTACTTTGAGCCAACTATTTCTTGCGAGACCTTTGATAATAATAGAGATGGCGGGATTTTAATGAAATACGAAAATATAAAGTAATGACAGTTCAAGATGTAGGTTAAGAGTATTTACACAAATAAAGCTTAATTGCCTAGCCTAATAAACTATACATAAAGAGCAGCGTGTATCATCGCATAGCAATATAAAAAATAAATGTGATCCGTAATGAAAAGTAAGTAGAATTTCTTCTACTCTACGTATCACAGAAATTCTGTATTACGTTCAACTAACTAAATGTTAACATGTACTACAATTCAAAATTACTAAAAATATTAATAGCGTTCTAATGTGAACTACAATTACAATATTCCCTTTCAGACAAATTCACTGCAACTCGCTGTACGTATGCACCATATATAACTCAACTGCGATGTTACACTCTGTACATTAATTTAAACATTTGTTTATCTGAACTTGACGCTGTTCTGCTGTGTTCAAACACTTACTCTGCCGGTCTCATACATTTGCTCTTTTTTTATCTTCCTCGGAGGAAACTCTCCCCAGACTCGGAAAACAAACCAAGAGAAGACAAAATAAATTACCCGTTCCGCTGTGAAAGATAACCGCTGTGGAATACGCGCAGGGGGTATATTTTCTGTTCGTGAGTTGCCTTGCAACATTTATTTTAGAGAAACGCAGATCCCCACAATATTTTATAGAAAGTCTTTGCACCCCAGGAAGAGGTTTATTTAAACCCTCACATCTAAAATTTCGAAAGGCTTCGCGTCAAATAGGGTTATGTAGCACCTTCGTGTCACAAACTTGAGCACCCATAGGAACTCTCGTTACGACACAAGGATGGAACATCAATGGAAAGTGGGATCTAGCAAGATTCCTGTGTAGCCTATGGTCCACTACAGAAAGCAAAATATATCGGCGTGCTCCTGTTTTACTTATTACAACAAATGTATAAAAAAGTAACAAGTACACTTATGGTGTAGCTTAATTTTTTATCAATTACACGATAGTTTCCCTACTACAGGTTTGAGACAAAAAGTTTCAACTTTTTAATAGACGAGTGGTAGAGGTGTTCACAGAAGACCTTTTTGAAGGGAAGGTTTTGCGTCCCAAGGCAACCAGAGACAGCTGTGGCTACATATGTGTCTTCCCTGATGTAGCAAACATTATCAGGCTTTCTTACGAACAAGTATTTATGAAAGTGTGATCCACCAGAACAGTTTCGACGTGAGCAACTAAAATTCAACATCAACCACAAGTCTTTTATGTGACTGCTAATCAGTAAATGTAAGATGCTATGTTTAACTTCTACAACTAAGTTTTATGGTATGTTTTTAAATAATCTGAAGGTTTTAAACAATTATGCTTAGCTTATTTCATCGCATATTTTATGGTTTAATTTTTTTCAGTTAGCTGTATTTTGAAATTTTTTGCAATTTTAAAAATACTTTCAGTTTGATCCGATTGATCCCATGCTTTACATCAGATAAATTACTGGGTAAAACAAATATGTGATCCAATTCACCCCGAAGGTGAATAGGATCAGGCAGGTTTTTTAAGTATTTTAATTATTCGATAAATTTTTTTCTGTAAATGAACATATGCTTCTTAAAAATACAGATCAATGCATAAAAAATTAACATTTAATATTGATGCCCAGAATTAATATGAAGGAACACAACTACTTCAAACGTTGAAACTGATCCTATTTACCACGTTTAACGGTATTTTCACACTTTTTGAATCTATTTTTTTTTTTTTTCAAAAATTATCCCTTGTGTGACGTGATTGCTTGTGTCCGAAATATGTCAAGTATCGCAAGGGGTTTACACGTGATAAACTGATAGTGTCTTATTTGTGATTAAATTAAACTTTTCATTGAATATTATTTATAAACTGTGATATTTAACATTCATTAATATGCATTAAAAAGAGAGAAAATAAGACCATAGGTAATGGCTAGTAAAAATATAGTTCTCATGCAAAATATTATTAAAATGACTGCTCAGGAAGGAATTGCGTTGACCTTTTGATGTTATTTACTGGACATATTTGAGCTTTGTTTGTATAAGGCTGAGGAATATCCTGAAAGAAGAACTTTAGCAGGGCTTCAGAAATTTGGAAATAAACGTGAAAGGTCTATAGCTACCTATCAAGCTGTGTCGCAAACTGGAGAATACTGTGTCTAAAGAAGGAAAATAACTTTCGATGATTTATTGCGCTTGCACAGAAATGAAAATAATTATTTTACTAGACCTTCAAGAAAATAATTGCATCAGACTATGTTTCAATATTTTTTCACCCGGGTGGGGAAAAGATTAAAATTAGGTTTTAGAAATCCTGGCTTGGGCTGATTTCTGGGTTGAATATTCTCTCGTTAGATGTCAGACGGCATGTGGCAGGAACAATATAAAATGGCATGGCAAGACCCTTCAGGTGACGGAAAACNATACCCTTCAGGTGAAGGAAAACAACAAGCAACTGGTTTCAGTTACTAAATTTTTTTGGAGTGTAAAGTATTGATTAAGGAAATATTTTATGTTCAGTATAGGGCAGAATTATTATTCATGGAATATTTTATGCACAGTCTAGAGAACAATTAAAATGAATGAAATATTTGTTGAAAATTAATCCTTTATGAAAGTATAGAGCATAACTACGATACATGAAATATTTTATGGCTAGTGTAATAAAATCAAAATATTGAGAAAATATTTTGCATACTTGTACAATCATATAGTCAAAAGAAGACATGTATGTATGTAAGAAACACATTTTTATTTTATATAGCTTCTTTTATGCCAGTTTTTAGAAATAATGAGTTATATTCTAAGTAAAATTTAAAATTTGGACGGGTATGAGGGGGAACCAAGTTTTTATAAAGACGAAGAGAATAAAAACAATATCACTTTGGTGTTTTCCTATTTCACTTTCGTTTTCTCGAATTTCCTTTAACAAGATAAAAATATTTCAATTCTCACTCAAAATTGCCAATTTCTTATTAAATTTCTGTCTTTAAAAAATAAACGTTGGTCCTCTGAGTGTTTTTTAACAGGAATTTCTGGGTCAGACACGTGCCTTGTTAAAACTTTTTAGGAAAGAACAGGTCTTGAATTATTTCCGGAACGACCATTTAATCTCATCACTTAACGTTTTAAATATCCCATGTTGCATGTACGTGATTTGACCGAGTCTCATACGGAACAGCTGGAGAAGTTGAATGCCGAATACACGGACGTAGTTGCTTCGTGTCTGGGACATTACGCTCAGTGCCCGATAAAATGCGTCTCAAAGACAATAATGTTATTTCTTCAGTACCGTATTGTAATACGTTCTCTAAATAACACAGATTAAAGAAAATTGCTCAATAAGGGAAAAAAGTAGGATATTTTAGAGGAATCTGCAGGTAATTATTCCGGCCCTGCTTTTTCATTGCCAAAGAAAGTTAGTGGTCACTACCGGAGTGTATGTGATTATCGCCATGTTAATAAAGAGATATANTTTTTTCATTGCCAAAGAAAGTTAGTGGTCACTACCGGAGTGTATGTGATTATCGCCATGTTAATAAAGAGATATATGTATATCAATGTCCAATTATCCACCACATAGAGTGTTTTCAACATGTGGGAAGAGATCAGTATTTTTCCCAATTTTATTTAACTCAAGCTATTCTACAGTTTGATTTAAACACGGAGTTCCGTGAAATTATGGCATTTGTGATCCAATGGAAGCATTATAAGTGGAAATGACTGCTAATGGGGTAAAGACTGGCCCGCAAGTATGTCCCACATTTTTTTTTTNATGGAAGCATTATAAGTGGAAATGACTGCTAATGGGGTAAAGACTGGCCCGCAAGTATGTCCCACATTTTTTTTTTCAACATTTGGGGCAAATATCAAAATGATATTTATACGTACATTGATGATGCGTGCGTTTATAGTANTTTTTTTTTTTCAACATTTGGGGCAAATATCAAAATGATATTTATACGTACATTGATGATGCGTGCGTTTATAGTAACAGTTTTGAAGAATATGTGCATCATTTAAAAATTGTTTTAGATTCATAAAGACAAACATTTTGAACAATCAACCGGGAGAAAATTAAATTGGTCAAAAGGCATATTGCATATTTGAGGATCGTCGTATCATATGTTAATTAATGGATAATCCTGAGAATGTACGGCCAGTGGTAAATGTTACTCCNTATTTGAGGATCGTCGTATCATATGTTAATTAATGGATAATCCTGAGAATGTACGGCCAGTGGTAAATGTTACTCCTTCTATAAATTTTAGAAGGATTAGAATGTTCTTTGGTACGATTGGGTTTTACTTGCTCAAGCTGCCGATCTATTAAGTGGTTTTAAACTAAAAGGAGAAGATTTGGTCTGGGAAAGTGAACAGAATAACAAATTCTGAACATTCTAAAGGAAAAATTATTTACCATCACTGCTAGTAACACCTGATTTTGATACGCCATTCAGTCTGCAAGATGACACTTGTTTACGAGACAGAAACGTTGTCGGCAATTTATGGGATGGAGAAATTTTCTGAGTTTTGGACGGTGCGCAATTCATATCAAATACCTATAATAATGCCTTTAGTTGGATATTTATCACATCTATGCCTGCAGGATGGGTTGCGCGTTGGCTAGTACATCATACTTAATACCGCTATATTGTGAAACGTACATGGGAAAGGCGAACCGGGTTCGATTCCCGNCATCATACTTAATACCGCTATATTGTGAAACGTACATGGGAAAGGCGAACCGGGTTCGATTCCCGGCGAGGTCATTCCCAGATTTTTTCGCGTGAGAATCATGCCTGAAGATGACGGTGATCGGCGGGTTTTCTCGGGGATCTCCCGTTTCCCCTGCCCTTACAAAGGTATGGAACCTATCAGTGAAATGCGATGCGGTCGGCAGCGCCTATATAAGACAACAGGCGTCTGGCAAAGTTGCTAGAACTGTTACTGCTGCTACAATGGCAGGTTATCAAGATTCAAGGGTGTTTGAACGG